>BKZX01029923.1:0-15006 GCA_014362285.1 Fagus crenata | reverse complement strand
TTAGTTGTTAATGATAATTCCCTTTCTACCAAATAAATTGTTGAAGTAGACCATGCCAGCAGCCTGATCATGGCAAGCAATACGAACGTTGTAGACTTGTAGTACATGTTGCAGTCCATGGCAATAACTTTTAGATAGTGTAATTTGTAATTTAGTTACTTTTTCATTCGACGATCGAGATGAAAGTCACTTTTCATTTGACAGCAAGGAAAATATTGTTAGTGCAATACTTTTCAGTAAATACCTCATAGAATACAATAAATATGTACTCTCCCTCTTACATGAATGGGCCAAAACCGGTTCAACCGCTCTGGTTCGCGGTTCTTATGGTCGAACCGCCAGTTTTTGGCCTATTTTTCTTAAATTCCGGTTTTTTTAGAGAACCGGACCGGATAGAGGACTAGTCCTCGGTTGAACTAGTTGAACCGGCCGGTCCGGTCCGGTTTTTAAAACCATGCTTACATCACTTAAATATGGACAATATTTTTCACATATTGTGAACATAATGTATTTGTATCGATAAAAAGAAGTTTAATGAGCATGATAAGAAATTGCACCGACACCATCCGCAAATCAAGTACTATCCATGTTAGAGATTATTAGAATATTATTATCAATGTTTAGACCATGATTTTATGATTTTTTAGAATGCCATGGATTTAGGCCATTATGACATTTTTTTTTTTTTTTTGATAATATTAGATTACGACATTTTAGTGTAAGTGTTTAATCAAATATTCAAATTCCTTCACTAATGTGGTGTTTCGATCCTCTACTCAAAAGTGATTTCTCAGATTTTATGCATAAAAGGCATTCTGTAAAAAATCTGAAGTGTTTGGTTGGGATTTTGGAAAATGCAAAATACATTATAGGCAAAATACATTTTATAAATTCTCACTTCTAGAGCAGAAGTTATAATAAAAAAAAAAAATTATGATTCTAGATTGTGATTCTGGTTTTTGCTAAAATACATGACCCATTGACAAAGCATTAATTGCTCCTCATACGATTATTTTATCTCATTTTCTCTCTTTGCTTTCTTCTTTCTGTTTTTCGACACTATGTTATTTTCATTCCGGCGAGCAACATTGAAAAAACAGAATCACAACCACCAACAATGAAAAAAATTCACAAAAATAAATTAAAATAAAAAACTAGATCTTGTGTGAGAAGATCTGAAATTACACATATAGAAAACATGAGCAACAAAGTGAAATTACAGATGCAAAAGTGAGCAACAAACCCAGCAATGACAAATTCACAACAACAAAAATCCACTGTGTGAACAAAAACACAACTAGCAACAAAATCACAAAGAATCTATAGTTGAACAACCCGTGTGTAAACAAAACCAAAAAAAAAAATCAAACTCTTATTTAAGAGAAACTCAAAATCACAAAATCACAAAATTTACAACAGAAAAATTCACAATCAAAACAAACAACTTCACTGTAACATCCAACATAAATACTCTTTTTGTAGTATCAAAACCAAAAATAAATACTCTTAGTAAAGGAGAAAATAAACAAAAAAAATAAAGGCTATAGAGAACAGAGAGTGGGGGCTGAAAAGCAGAGGAAGAAGAAAAAAAAAAAAGAGCAAGAGAAACAGAGAAAGAGGAGACTTACCAGCGAAAAAAGGGAGAGGGAAAAAAAGGGGAGAGACACGGAGGAAAAAAAAAATGGTGTATGTGTTTGGTGTGGGGGAAAAGCAGGAAAGAAAAGAAAGAAATGGGGGGAGAGGGGTGGGGATGGTGGGGAAAAAGGCGTGAGGGAAAAAAAATAGTTGTATTGTTTGTTGGTTGGAAAGCGTAGAATTGTAAAAAAAAAGTTTTATTGTTTGTTGGTTGTAAAGTGTTGAATTGTAAAAAAAATTTATCGAAAATGATTTTTGTATATTTCATTGCACACACAATGCACACTTGTCCAAATTTTTATCATATTAAATTTTGTAAAAGTGTGCATTTTAGATGTGCACAAATTATGATCCTTTTTTTTTTTTTTTTTTTATAGTAGACATTAATTTAAATTACAATATAATAATTTATTTTTTGAATTTTTTTTCTTATTAATGTTGAGAATGAAAAAAATAAATAAAAATTTGTTGAGGATTTTTTGTGTGTGTTTGTGTTAATTTTGTATTAGTAGTAAATATATTTTTAGCCTTGTCTTGATATATTTTTTTTAAAAAAAATAATTGTTAATTACATAACATATCCTAATAATATATTATTTAATAGGAAAAATGCATTCTCTAAAATACCAACCAAACGCAATTTCATTCAACATAATCATTTTTTAACAAAAGTTTCAGTATTTTGCCAAACGCACTATTTTTGGTAAAATGCATTCTAGAAAATGCATTATCTAGAATGCATTCTAAATAGAGGATCCAAACACAGCCTAAGTGTTTAATCAAATATTCAAATCTGGAAAACGGAACTACCACACATTCCATCCAATTTCATTGAAAACCCCACAATTTTAAATACATTTATTCAAGTGTTCCATCATGTTTAAACTTTTTGTCACGTCACGCATGTGTAGTAGAGCCACATGTCCATATGTTTACTATATTGATTTATTGTTAGTATTTGTATCATTTTATATATAAACCCACCGTATGTTTTGTAAACTTTCAATTTGAGACAAGCTTCAAATACAATTAAACTCACTTCTATATCACAATCTATAACAAAACTTACAACATAACATTGTAAAAAATTCTACCTAATTTGTGCCCAAAAGTTATCCCCTAACCCACCTATATAATGCTGTCTTAAAATTACTTTCCAAATTAAACCTCTTAATACTTAATAGCTCCTGTGAGATTTGCTTGAAGCTTGACCTTCTTTAGGGAGGGGTAGAACTGTAGAAGGTGCCAATTTTCCATAGACCATTGGCAGCTCACTAGAGTTTGCTTGTATAGATTTCAAGTTAGAATAAAAATAATTAAAGCAAATAATTGATCCATAACGAACGATTGACTATCTTATTTTTGGAAGAAACCACACAGTTTAACTAGAGATAGAAGCTATATAAAGTATACATAACCAATAACGTTAAATACGTACATCAAAAACTTCTCTCCTCTACGACACTCTCTAGAGAACCCTAGTTGAAGTAAGAGATTCACAGTACGTTACATACCTACATCATAAACCTCTGTCTTTCTTTTACAGGAACTGCATGTGGGTAGCTTGGTGTTTTTACTAATCATTCGGCCAATGTGATTCATAGTTAAATTTTAATAAATTTATTTTAACAAATTTGATAGATTCTGAAGTCAATAATTATTTTGTTGGATTTGTTTGTTAAAAAAAAAAAAAAAAAACAGAGCTGAGAGAGAGTCCCAATACACTGCAACAAGCCAAAAAAACCATCAAGAACCAATACCCTCTTAGCAAAAAAAAAAAAAGAGAAAAGAATCAAGAACCAATCCAGGGGGGATTTTTGGGAGGGGGGTTACCACTGGGCCAAATGCCCAAGTGGCTACCCATTTATAAATAATACATATTAAACAAAGCTTGAAATGGTTTCATGTGAGAAATATATGCTAAGATTACATGCTATAAGGTCTCTCTAACCAATATTCTTCTTTCTTAATTTTTTTTATGACTTAGGTGTTGGGGTCAGCTTGCGCGCACCTCAACTAATCTGAGGGGGACACGTAATACTCTACTAGCTACGTCACCACATGTACCACAATAGTGATATAGTTTTAAAAAAATTATGTGTCAATATAAGAATCAAGAAGTGGATTAATAGAAAGTAGAATTTTAATTTAATTCTAGTATCAAATGTCACATTAATAAATAAATTAATCCAGTAGGAGTGAATTAAGAGATAGTAGAGTTTTAGTTAAACTCTAATATCATAACTGACATTAATAGTTAAAATATTAAAATTAGGCATAAATGGATTAATAGATATAGATAGTAGAATTTTAGTTAAACTCTACTACTCTAGTATCAAATATGAGATTAATAAATAAAAAATTAGCCAAACCAGAGTGGATTAATAAATACTTAGATAGTAGAATTTTAAATTTTTGTGCATTTGAGTTAATGTAATCTGATTTGATATGGGAAAAGTTTTTCATTGATTTATGGTATTGACAAGCATTTGATTTATCACCATTTAACTCGCAGTTATCGATAAGGCGTTTGGATAATTGTGATAAAATCATAAAACACGCCCATCATTCCTTATTCTGTCATGAGGTTTAGCGTTAGAGAAGCGCAAAGAGCTCCCCTCATGTAGGGGAGCCACTAGCCAACTAGCCGGATTTCCACTGCCATAGAGGCAAATAAAAAGGTCCATTTTGTGGTTAGAAGGCGGTAGATTTTCGACATCTAATCTTCTTTTTTAATGGGAACCATTCGATCGTTTCAGATTGAAGTCGCTTTGACATTTCGTTAGAAGCAGGAAAGACAAACACAATTAAAATCAAGGAAAGCGGGAAACTTCATGTTTGCTCCGTTTCTTTGAGCAAGGAAGGAGCCCGATGGTTCTCAAAGAGCGTCGAGGAGAATTTCACCAGAGAAGGAGAACCATCCTTTCTCTGCACTTAACGCGAAAACGATCAAGGGTTTGTTATCAGTCGCAATGGCAATGACTACGGTAGATTTGTAGAATTACTGGCGTATGGCAAAGGCGGGCTTAAAGGTCGATTGGTTATCCCCGAAGGCCAAAAACAGAATGGTTGGCAAGGTTTCTATACCGAATTACGTTCTGTTTTAGAACCATGCAAGACGATTAACATTGAAACCGTGGTGGCCGCAAAAACCAATTGCCAAAAATACACAACAAGATGGGGAAAAGAACCTTGGTAACAAGGTGGTAGTGGGGGGCGGCCCTATTTCAAAATCTGGCTGGAATCCTGGTAAGTGTTCTCAGTTGTTTCCTCATATGGAAAATATGGAAAAATCGAAATAACAAGAGCATGATTCTAGCGTAACTAGTGGTGAAGTTGGCAAAGAGAATTTGGTGGGATTTGGTGCTAAAATTTCGGATGGAATTAATGCCAAAAATGAAGTGGTTTTCAATTTAAAAATCAAGCTTATATGTGGTACGGATGGGCACTAGAAACCTTTTTGAGTTGGGCTGGAAGACTTGGATTCTAAATCCACCACTATTGGACCCACACCTGTTCTAATACCGGCCCAAACACCTAAATCTACTCAGGTGTGGAAACCAGTTGGGCCCCGTCCCAGTAATAAGCCCAGTATGGTCAAAACTAGACCGGGTGGGTTAACCTCACGATTCGATTTGAAGAAGAAGCCTATGACCCAGGTTCCAGATCTTTTCCTTTCCAATTCTTTTTCCATTTTTTAGACCGACGAAGCATCTGGTCATAGTGAGGATCACAAGAGTGAGCAATCGCCGCGAGTGCAAAACTCAATGAATTCAACGTGGGTTCCGATGAAGGTTACATGGGTTGCAATTGGAAAAATAAGTTAGATTTGGGTGTTTTGGAGCTTTCAAAGGACGATGCGAAGCGAATGATTGTGCTTTGCGAGTCACCCGACGACATCGTCCCTCTTTCTAACCCTATAGCAGTCGATCACACTTGGGGTTCTTCGTCTGACTGGGTGTTAGAGCTTCGCGACGGGCGGCGGCTCTCCATACCTCTCTCACTTATTTGAAAACCTGAGGTTCCAACGCCTGAAATTTCTGGTTTGCCGTGCCTTTCTAGATTTGAGGTTATGGGGCCGACGTCTGTGGATCAGAACTTTGTGAGGAGTTTTGTGACTTCCGATGAAGAATCGCCAAGTGACGACAACATTTCATTGGTTTGGGAGGATTTAAAGGTAGTGGGAGACGGTAATGAATTGGTGTGTTGGGGAGATGAAGTTGTTCCTCTGGAGATAGAGCTCCTGGCTACCTCGAAGCCAAAGGAGGATTCAATGAGCGCTGGGTGTGTTAATGAAGTGGAAAAACTTCAGCATGAGGTAAACCTTTCCGATTGGGTTTTAGGTAGATCAAAGTGTATTGGGAAATTATTGGGTGCTTATTATGAAAGCTATGAAGAGAGTTACTCAATTACTGATGGAAATTGATAGTAGGCATATTCAGTGTGCAAGTGCGGGGAGTGTGAAAAAGAAAACGAAGGTTAGGGGTAAAGGTAGCAAGGAGTTGAAAAGATTGTCATGTTCAATTAACTATGAGCTAGATTCGGCAACTCCCAAAGGAAATGGTAGGGAAAGGGATAATAATCCCTTTCCCAATGAATTTAAACATCATGTCATGGAATGTCAGGGTATTATCCTTGTCCCAATGATTTTTTTTTAATTAATTAATTTATTTATTTAAGTAATACATTATTTTTTTTTTCTTTTTAAGAAATATTGTTACATGGTGGCTGCTTGGTTGGTAATCAACTTTTTTTTTTTAACGAGGTTAACTCATATATATATATATATATATATATATATACATTTGTTGAGCAATGCTAGCTATAGATAGTTAGATAAACATTTTCATAATAATACTTATTTGACTGGTGTACTGGCTAATTACACGTAGTTCCAAAGACAAGTGTAAAGGTAATTAGCAGGACACTGGGTGTCAGTAACTGCGAATTACTAACTACGAGTGATGGTTAATGATTGAAATAAAACATGCACAAGCAAAGTAAAACATAGATTTTATACGTGGAAATCCTCTAAGTAAGAGAGGAAGAAAACCATGGGCTCAAGCCAGTAAGGTGTTTGCACTATGTTTTAAAGTTGGTTACAAGCTTTGCTAATTACAACAATGGAGAAAAGTAAGGGAAAAACTTCTAAAAGCCTAAAATTCTATCTTTTCTCTCTTCTTAATCACTAAAGCTCAAAATCACTACTTCTTTCCTGATCCTCTTCTCTTTGCTTCGGCCTTCATTTATATAGTCGTTAGCCCTCTGCACACGTGTAAGCACACCATTGGTCTTCGCCTGAGGCAGCCTCTGATGTTCAGTCGTTTGTCCTCGTTCAGAGCTGTTATCTGCACTTTTGACACAAGTCCAGCCTGTGCTGGCGCGTGCATAAGGGACAAAATGGATCAGCCTCTTTGTCCCCTCCTGACCTGCAACTGTCACACCCTAAAGACGTTTCCTCTAAGCTATGTATTTATACTATTATAGATCGTGTGCTTTGTACTATTCCGTGTCTCTTGGAGCATATGGGTCCTATCTAGCTCATGCATTAGGCGTGTTAGTCTTCGGATACTTAATGGGATCAGCCTTTGGCTAAATCCCTCTCTTCTCTCAATGTCGTCTACCCATAGGCTTTCCCGCCTATGGGTCATGATGCCAAGGTCTTTTGATATCCCAAGGTCGGATCCAATGGCTGGATTCGCCATTGGGTCTTGTTCCATTACAACTGGTTTTTATTAATTCTCATATGAACCTACCACTCAAATCATTTTATTATTTACCATTCACAGCTTGACACCTCATTATTGTTATGAAATTTTTTATAACAATACTGAGTTGGTAAGCTTTTATTAGTTCTCATCTAGACTTACTACATACATCACTTTATTATTTATCATTCACAACTTGACACCTTAGCATTATTATGAAAATTTTCATAACAATACTGAGTTTGCAGGTTTTTATTAGTTCTTATTACATCACTTTATTATTTACCAGCTTAACACCTCAACATTGTGAGTGAAATCACTGTATCCATAGCTTTATGATATTTGAACCCTGTGTAAAAAGAAACATTGGATTGGTCTTCATGCAAACCACTAGACTATGTACTTCCTAATAGTCTTATTTGGAAAATAAAACATTTGAAGTTCATTTGAAAGGATTAAATATATTTAATATGACACATACCAATAAAATAAAATAATTAAACTTTCATATTGTTTCTTATAACTAATATAATGATTTTGATTATGTTTTATACTTGAAGGATTAATTATAATTTCATTTTTTTTTTTTTTTATCAAAACTACTATATTTTTTCACTTTTTGTTTTCACTTATTTGTATTTTAATTAATTATTAAAGTGTGTGTAAAGTTAGTTCTAATTTATAACTAAAGTGCATATATACTATACTATATTGCATAACATTTAACTCATATTTATAATATTTATTAGCATTGGGTTTCGAGGGCTAGGGGATTGGATATGAAGGTGTTAGGCACCTATCAATGCAACCTGACCAAAGTTAATCTCTAAGATCCACTAATCTATAGTTCACGATTTCAAACAAACCACACTTGAATTCGATTCACATCATCATATAGTACATGCAAACAAATATTAAACAGTGATTAATCAAACAACAAATAAAATCATTCAAGCATGCATATCTTATCAAAATAACACACTAATAGGCAACCAAAAATACCAATATCGTATCGCAAACCACAAAATACCGTACCAATTGGTTGGTTCAGTTTGGTTCGATTGCGGTTCGTTTTTGTTGTACACTCCTAGTAATAGTTGGCAAAAAGGAAACAATGAACTCTGCTATACAGATAAATTGATAACTTAAAAGGCCAAAATACATCATCATATTATTACTTTTTTTATCACATATCAACGACGATACATAAATTCGTCGCTAAGAAGTTCTTATTAGCGATGACCCACAATGTCGTCGCTGTTAAATTGCTATCAGCAACGACTATTGTCGTTGCTAATATTAAATCATATATATTATTATTATTATTTTGGCCACATATCAACAACAACATTTGGAGTTGTCTCTGAAAAGTTACAGTCGTTGCTAATATAAAAATTGATTTGCGACGACAATATCGCCGCTAAAAAGTAACTTCTTGTCGCAAATAGATTCCCACAATTTCCCGCGTGTTAAAAATTTCCCTCCATCATATTAGCGACGGCCTATAGCGACAATCTTTTGTGTCGTCGCTAATGTTAATTTGTTTTGGGAAATTAGCGACGACAACTCACTGTCGCCGCTGATACTTACTTATTAGCGACAATATTTGGGTCGTCGGTGATAATTTGGTCGCTGAAGGCCAAATTTCTTACAGTGTTTCTAAGCCATGCTTGCAAGCACATGCCAACCGTGAGTGCTCAAGCACATCAGCCAACTCCAACAAAGTCTTCTTAATGAAATAAAATTCTTTACAATTATGCAAGGATTCAAGGGCTGAAAGTTCAACCTCGGCCAAAAGGAACAAGTGCTAAACAAAAACGTGAAAATGGTAATTATATCATATGATCAAAATATCATGAAAAACTAGCAAAATTGACCATAAATTCAACTACCTACATTATGAAGCTTAATTTATCACATTAACCAGTGAAACTGTGTTTTATATACCCTCGTTGTCCTAAAGCAACCAAGTCTTTGTAAATTTCCCTAAACCAAATAGACATAAAACCAAGCAACAACTGAGATGTTATGCAGAAAAGTCTACTAGTCCCTTAACCAGTTGACCCAATCAACCTTCATGAAGCACAATCTGTCTCAACTAGTGCAGAATTTAGCAATATGAACACCGGTAGATTAACATCCCAAACCTTTCATTGTAAGACCATCAATGGCCATAGAGTTGGGGGGAAGAAGACAATTGCTATTCCATAGAATAAATTAATAACCAATAAGAAAGGGGGATAATTTAGCAATTTTGTTGTGGTGAAAACATATTCAATTATAGCTAGCAATAAGATGTATATGAATTACGCATTCAGAAAAGAAAAATTGAGAGATAGCCATCATCTTTTGTAGTTAAGCTGACCACTTTGCCAGTACTATTCTCCATTTTAAGAATAGCACTCAAGTGAGCAGGCAAATCCTAAAGCAACCAAGTTTGTGTATGTAAGGTATTGGAGCACTAATACAAAGTGATTGCACTTAAGGTATTGGAGCACTAATTCATAGTGATAAGATTGCACTCAAGGTATTGGAGCATTAATACAAAGTAATTGCACTCAAGATATTGGAGGACTAATACAAAGTGATAAGATTGCACTCAAGTAGGTGGCTTGCTTGTCTCCCATGAGAGGGAGTTGGCTAGCTTGATTTCTCTATAAAAGGAATCCTTGTGCATGTATTAGTTGCAAGCAAGTAAGGAGTAGAAAGAAGAGAGAGTTAAGTGAAGAGAGAAAAGAGCAAGAAGAGAGAGTATTCTGCATATATTAGTGAGAGCAAAGCAAAAATTCTCAGTGTATTTTTCAGAGTGAGAGAGATACACAGTGAGTGATACACAATGTGTGCATGTGGTATCTGCTGATCCACAATTAATTGTAAACCATTTTAGTGATTAGTGAAAGTGGGTGCGCTTTGTGGACGTAGGCAATTTTGCCGAACCACGTAAATCTTTGTGTTGTGTGATTGTGCTTATTCTCTTACACTTATTATAATAATTGTGCAAATTATTATCTTCTTGTATATTGTATCATAAAGATCCTGTAGAAATTAGTGGCGTCTAATTTCCTAATAGTGTAAATCTCACCAGATGAAATAGAGACTAAACAAGTAATAATATCAAATGCAATACCACTTTTGTAAATCACTCATTAATTTTTGAATAATCATATTTCAAGTAATTTAATTAGTAAAGTCTTTTGGCATGATGATAGAACAATCATTCTAAATTTTCAAATCTCATCATATCCAAAAAAATAAATAAAAATAAGGGGAAATTAAGAAACAAGCAAATAATTATTAGAAGTAAGGTCACCCTAACTCTAATAGACATTTCCACCCGTGATTGAAACTAAACTTTCCACATAAACCATTGCCCGTGATACCGAAACCTTGTTTGGAAGATTCTGAAGTTGAAGATTCTTAGTTTCTTGAGCACTGAAATGTGAAATTATACAAGAGTATTTGTCCTTCGCCACTCACCAAAACAAGCTTATCACCTACTAGAAGAATCCGACCATTCAATACCGAGAATTCCCGTGTTGTCCGAGTTACAAAGAAGGGTCCGATTACAAATTGTTTGGTCCAAGACTTGTCAATTCCATTATCATTCATCACCCAAATATCAAAGATTTTCTCTTTGTGTTGCATATCATAAATAATCAAAGCAAGACAATTATTTACCACAGATAAAGTCTTGCGATGCGAAATATAATCACCAAGATCTGGCATCTTTGTTGTTTGAAACACCCCATCTCTCATGTCAAAGGATACAATGCCCTCACACGTGAGCCTGCGTTCGTCCTTGAACATTCCGCGCCAATAATGAACTCCATTAACATATATTTCATTCGAATGTTCAAGAGAATAAACGTTTGAACGATCAAAATTAGGGGTGTCGATTTCCCTCAAGGAATCAGTACTTAGAGTGTAAACTTGAGTAACTGGATGTGGAATCTTGTCAATGTTATAACTGACAATTCGAACAACCCAGTAGTCATTAGAATTCTGATCATAACCAAATGCAATACGATCACAGGCAGGAATAGAAGAAAGTTTGGGAAGGAAAATGTACTTATATTGTCTGATTGCCAGATTCAGTAAAAGGATGGTACCGGGATAATTATCTTCATGCAGGCAGATTATGCCATTGATGCAAGCACATAGGTTCGGATTCATAAAAGTCTTCCATTTATCTCTAAAAATCGGCATGCCTAGACTGACTTTAGAATCAAAACCACCATTATGAGAATGCAGGTGGAGGGACATGAAAGAAGGGTTTTGGAAGAGAGTAATTGTTCGAGGGGTAAGTTTTTCGCTCCCGCTCTGGACGAGAAGACTTGGATTGTTTTGAGATTGAAAAGAATGGTGTTTGGCAATGAAAGTAGGGTTTTGGAAAAGAGTGTACCATGACTTTTTTACGCACTTGAAAAGTATTATGGTTTCGCTGGAAGCCTTATGAGGATGTCTTCCAACAAGTTGTCCGGTAGTACATGGGACCAGAATAAGTCGTGCGGTACATAGGAGCTCGAACTCGATCTCTCCATGTTTAATTGATTGAACTCTATGACCTCTCTCTCTCTCTCTCTCAGTAGCTGCAACTACTTTTCTTTGATCACATCAAGTCCCTTATATATATCTAGGGAAACCGACCTGATGCCCCACTAATTCTAAAGAGCATGAGTTATTGAGTTCAAGTCAACTTCAAAATTGTCTCCGTTTTTTTTTTTTTTTTTTTTTTAAACTTAAACTTTAAAAGTAGATAAATAAATTAATTAATTAATAACATAAAAATTAATATGAGATTCTTTATAAAGTCTATTAATCCTCAAATAAGTGCAGGGCCAGTCCTGAGAATTATAAGACCTAGGACGATGCAAAAAAATGAGGTCTTTTATTTTTAAAAATATATATATATATATATATATATATATTTGAAAAATTACTCTACATATGGTTTTTTGCTACAAAATTACTAATTAAACTTATATATTCAATATTTTCTAACAAATCTTGTTCAATAGATAATATGGCTAATCCATTTAATTTTTCTTGTGACATAGTTGATCGTAAGTAAGATTTTTATAATTTTAACTTTGAAAAACTTTTTTCAATGAATGCGACTGTGATAAGTATAGTCAATAATATTTTATATGTAATAGATGCATTTGGAACAATTTAATTCCTTAATAAAATTAAGTATATTTGTCACTGTCTTTTTTTCTTTTGGTAAAATCTTTTGTAAAACTTTTAAGTCTGAAAATAAATCAATACCATCAAGATCAAAAAAATTATCAAATTTTAAAAAACCTTCAAGATTAATATAATACTTTTTCAAATTATCATAATTTAGTGAAGTTAGCTTCTTCACATCAAGTAAGTATCAAAAATTGTTCTCATACATACTTGGGTTTGAGAAATAAATTATTATTAGGCTTAATTTTAAAACTTGTTTTAAATATATAGGCCTTTTTCATGTTTGTATGTATAAATATACTGAAACCTTTCAATAAGGGTCTTAAAAAATGTTGGGATGAGGCTTAATTTTGAAGTGAGGCCTAAGGCGATCGCCCACCTTGCCTTTACCCAGAGCCACCCCTAAATAAGAGGGTTGGATTTCAAACTCTACATAAACTTTTTTTTTAATGAAAACAATAGTGTCTTGACTTAATGATAAATAACAATTATCATAGTGTGAATCTTACAAGTTTAAATTCTATCATATCTAATATATATTTGTATATTTTTATTACAATAATATAATAAATACAACCTGTCCAAAATCAATTATAAAAGGGTGATTCTTGAAGATATTATGGGATTGATTCCATAGATGGCTTTAATAGTAATGGTGGTTGACTAGGACCAGATTTGGTAACATTGGAGTAATTGTAAAACCCTCAAGGCCTCAACACCTATGCATGCATACCTAAGGCTAATATCCCTAATGCTAGTATAGTTGAACCTATGATCAAGAATAAATATATATCATGAAAAACTGTTCTTCTAGGTTTCTAAGTTCATTAAAAAAGCTCAACGAAACAAACGATTTTACAAACACTAGCTATTACTAATTAGGTCCCGACAACCCAGCTTAGGAGCTTCTACAACTAATTGAAATGGTAAGAGACAAAACCTATATAAACCTATATTTTTCAATCCCAAAGTTCACGCATTTGTAAATAAATAAAAAATCATTACTATGATTGATCTAAAAAAGGTTTCTTCTTTTGAAATTAATTATAGATGACTAGATGAGAGAGAGAGAGAATTTGTGTAGAGAGAATCCTTTTCCAAGGGCGAGAGCCCTTGTCTTAGTCGATTTCGCACGTATATAGCATTGATGACTTTCAGGCGCGGATGGTCTGATGACAAGTTGGCAACACTTCTTTTATGAATTTAAGCTTTCAAAATAATAGTATCAATTAAGTTTAGGTATTTATTAACTAAAAATTCTTCTTTTAACTTCTTTTTTTAAGGAAGGGGACCATTGTTGTAAGATAGTTGGTCATTTCCATATTTTTGGGTCTCTTTGACCCAACTAATTAATATTTGAGAGCTAGTTAGATATAATTTTAAGAAGATTAAGCTTCATATTTTAATTATATATACTATAAAATAATTTAACTAAATAAGTTATTACCAAAATTGTGGAGCTAGGGGCCATGGCCCCCTCTTAGTCTTAATGTGCTTCTGTCCCTACTCCTTGAGCCCAAAATCACGATGGAATAGGATCCTTTTCATTTGAAAACCTCTCCATTTGTCCATTTCATGGTTGAGATTTTTTCTCATGGATCCAACAGTATACATATTACCACGTCATTTAAAATTTTAAATGATGTTGCATTTTGTACACCGTTAGAGCTGTAATATTTAATCTACACCTTTAAATGGAGAGGATCCTTGTCCAGTCACGATGGACGCATTGAAAGTCATCACCCAATCTCAATTAACACATATTGTCGCAATATGAACACTAGTAGATTAACAACCAAAATGTTTCACAAAATTTTTCCGCCCACAAAATTCTATCACAATTCCAATGCATAACAAGTCCCAGAGATTGAACAAGAACAAAACATTGAAATTTAGCAAACACATCAAATATATAAGATACAATATCATCTTATCTAAATCACACATTACTTTTTGAAAAAATAATTACCAAGTACAAATTGAAAAAAAAAAAAAAAAAAAAAAAGCAAATGGTATACAAATAAAAAGGAACCGAGGCACTGTAATTTTGACTTTTGAGACACATTTCCACTCCCAATTGAAACTAGGCTCTCCATGTAAACTATAACCTGTGATGCATGAAATGAGTCTTGAAGCCCACTATATAACTTGAAGATTCTTAATTTCTTGAGAATCAAAGTTATACAAAACTACTTGTCCATTGTCACCAACCAGAAGAAACTCACCATTCTTCCCAAATCCCAGTGGCCTCTCAATTCCTACGAGGGGTTCAACTAGAAATTGTTTAGTCCAAGACTCCCTGACCCCATATTCACGCATCAACCATATATCAAAGTTTTTCTTCGTCACAGTCTCTTCCGCAATATAAAAAATCAAAGCAAGACAATCACTTAACACAGCAAAAGTTTTCCAAATCAGATTCATACCCAAAGTATCATCAGAGACTCTGTTGGAGTTGGCTGATGTGCTTGAG
>BKZX01029918.1:17512-31446 GCA_014362285.1 Fagus crenata | reverse complement strand
ATATATATATATATATATATATAATACACCTAACTCTAGAGACGTAGCTAGGATTTTCCATGAGTGGGGGCCGGTGTATTAATCAAAATTTTTTCATGAAAATCCAATGTAGCATCTATATAGTATTAACAAAACATCAACAACTTAAAAGATACAAAATAACTATTCTTAATACATTACAATACATTTTTTGAAGAAAATTAAAGTTGAAGTGTTTTTTGCATTACTGAAATCATCTATGATAGAATCCATATTAAATAACTCAGCAATTTCCCTTTCAATGTATAAAAGCAAGGAGTCTCTTAAAAAAGTGCATTTGGATTTAATTGATTAGCTATTTAATTTTTTTCCCCTTTCAAAATATAAAAGCAACGACTCAGCCACCGTAACCCCTAGCTATTTAATTTAATTGATTAAGGGTCCGTTTGGATTAGCTGTTTGAAAAGGTGCGTTTTTAAAAAATAATGATTTTAAAATGTGCTTTTTGAAAACATCATTTTGAAAATCACAGTTAAGCATTTGGTAAAATTCATGAAAAATGTTATTTTTGTGAATTGAGCATTTTGATTATTTCAATATAAAACTACTATTTTAAATGCAAATTACCAAAAAGGACTTAATTATGATTTACGAATATCATTTTTTCTAATACACTTTATACTAAACTTTGTAATGACAATAATAATAATAATAATTAATACTAATAACATGGGGAGCTTGTTTGAGATATTTTATCACTTTTCATTTGCACAGTAAACTTTCATTCTCCACCATGGATAATAACAAAAATAAATAAATAAATAAAGTTAAAAGAAAGATATGTTAGACCCACAGTAATATTTTGGAACCACATATATTGGCACAACAGTGTCACTAAACAATCACTTTCCCCACAGTCAACTGCAGCAGCAAGCTTTAGATCAGTAAAAAAGAAAGAAAGAAAAAAAAAAAAAAGAAGGAAAAACTGCAGCATGCTTGCAACTATGCTCAACTGCGGCGATCTTGCAGAGCTCGCACAAGATGCAACTGTGCTTCGTTCTTACGTTGGTGTAGTTTTTTTATTTTTCTTTTTTCCCCAAAGCTGTTGCAGCTTGCATCAAGAATTGGCAAGCTGATTTGTGGGTAAGTTTTTGATCAATTATTTGTTATTGCTGTTGTGACTTAGGCTGATTTGTTGGGATGATTTTTACTGAGTTATATATATATATATATATACTTTTTTTTGTGATTTGGGTTGTTGGATAATTTTGATTATTTTGTTTTGGGTTAATTTTTTTTTTTTTTTTTTGTTGAAATGGCCCAAAAATAATGTTAGTAGGGGTTCAAAAATTATGTGAGTGGGGGCAATTAAATTTTTATACTTATGCTAGCCTTTTTTTTTCGTAGAGCCAACAGGAGCCAGGGCCCCCATTGGTCCCCAAGTGGCTCCAGCTTTGCCTAACTCCTAACACACCCAAAAGCAATGTGTTTGTGTTATATGTCATTTTCGATTGCACAAATAATTCCCTTTCTCTCTTCAATCACTCAAGAACTTTAACAAACACAAAACAACAAAAATATGTCCTACCTAGGTAAATTTTTTAGATACATTTCCAAGACTCGTCAAATAAATAAATAGGTGTCATGAATAATCGCGTAACACATTCAGAAAAAAGAAAAGGTTGACTCAAAAAAACAAGTAAAGGAAAAGGCAGTATCTCACACGCAAAAATGCATGTTTTGTTGAGACTGATTAGGTTTCCACTCACATGGTTAATTTTCCACACCACACCACATGAAATATTAATGGGGTTGACCGTTGACCAGAGAGTTGATTAAAAGGATAAGCAATAACAAATGGCAAAATAATTTTCATTGCTGTTATTAACATTTATGTTAGATTTCTTTGCATTATACTTCCGTGATAATATATATATTCAATGTGATTAATTTCATGTTACGATGTTCATGATTGTTCGACCACAAGTACTTGCAAAAGAAAGAATTGCTGATTAGCTTCCATGACTTTCTTTGTTACAGCAAGGAAAAGGAAGTGTTCCGCACGCAGAAAAGCATGTTTTGTCAAGAATATTGTTTCATACGCAAGGTTGATTTTCCACACCACACAAATCTATATTATAATGTAAAACCGAAACTTTTTGACTTTTGGTTGACCTCATCATGTTGTGCCACATAAGCTTTTGAAATCTCACAATTTCACACCTCATTGTTTTAAAATATATTTCCTAATTGAATTTAAATTTTATTCAATTATTAAACATTCCATTAGAATTTTGACACATCATATTTTCTTTAATAAAATAATATATTATTTCATATATAAAACACAATCATATTTAATGTCTAATACTAAAATATATTCCATATATAAACACAATATAAATATCTTTTAATAATAATCATAATTATCAATTTTCATCAAGATTTTTAGAGTTCATTTTTTTTCTTCTTATGTATTTCATTTAATTTTGTTGCTGGCAATGGAGAAAGATGGATAGATTTGTTATAATAAAACCATGTGAGCTTGAAATGAGTTATAAAAATTATTTAGGTTTGATCATATAATCATGTGTCCATATATTTATTTGTCCTTCTTCTTATTTTAAATATCCTTTATTTTATTTTTTGATGGAAACATAATCCATATGATAAATATAAACATGAATCGTGTTTTATAAAAATTGGACTATATTCAACTTATGCCAAAAGAAAAATTACATTATATTAAATTTTAATTATCCAATGATAAATACTTTCTTAGTTATTTTTTTAAACCAAAAAGTATGATCTATCCTAAATTTAATTCGTAAAGTTTCTTTATCGATCTTTGAATTTAAATTTTATTCTATTATTAAACATTCCATTAGAATTATGACACATCATATTTTCTTTAATATAAGAATATATTATTCTATATGTAAAACACAATTATAATTAATGTCTAATACTAAAATATATTCCATATCTAAACACAATATAAATATCTTTTAATAATAATCATAATTATCAATTTTCATCAATATTTTTAGAGTTTTTTTTTTTTTTTAATTTAATTTTGTTGTTAGCAATGGAAAAAGTTGGATGAATTTGTTATAATGAAACCATGTGAGCTTGAAATGAGTTATGCAAATTATTTAGGTTTGATCATATAATCATGTGTCCATGTATTTATTTGTCCTTCTTCTAATTTTAAGTATCATTTATTTTATTTTTGAATGGAAACATAATCCATATGGTAAATATAAACATGAATCGTGATTTATAAAAATTGGACTATAGTCAACTTATGCCAAAAGAAAAATTACATTATATTAAATTTTAATTATCCTATGATAAATACTTTCTTAGTTATTTTTTTAAACCAAAAGTAGGATCTATCCTAAATCCGATCCGTAAAGTTTCTTTATCGATCTTTGAATTTAAATTTTATTCTATTATTAAACGTTCCATTAGAATTTTGACACATCATATTTCTTTAATAAAAGAATATATTATTTCATATATAAATTAAATTTTAATTATCCTATGATAAATACTTTCTTAGTTATTTTTTTAAACCAAAAAGTAGGATCTATCCTAAATCTGATCCGTAAAGTTTCTTTATCGATCTTTGAATTTAAATTTTATTCTATTATTAAACATTTCATTAGAATTTTGACACATCATATTTTCTTTAATAAAAGAATATATTATTTCATATATAAAACACAATCATATTTCATGTCTAATAGTAAAATATATTCCATATATAAACACGATATAAATATCTTTTAATAATAATCATAATTATCAATTTTGATCAAGATTTTAAATTTTTTTTTTTTTCTTCTGTATTTCATTTAATGGAGAAAGATTGATAGATTTGTTATAATAAAACCATGTGAGCTTGAAATGTGTTATGAAAATTATTTATGTTTGATCATATAATCATGTGTTCTTGTATTTATTTGTCCTTCTTGTTTTTTTAAATATCCTTTATTTTATTTTTGGATGAAAACATAATCCATATGATAAATATAAACATGAATCGTGTTATATAAAAATTGGACTATATTCAACTTATGCCAAAAGAAAAATTACATTATATTAAATTTTTATTATCCGATGATAAATACTTTCTTTGTTATTTTTTTAAACCAAAAAGCAGGATCTATCCTAAATCTGATTCGTAAAGTTTCTTTATCGATCTTTGAATTTAAATTTTATTCTATTATTAAATATTCCATTCGAATTTTGACACATCATATTTTCTTTAATATAAGAATATATTATTCTATATGTAAAACACAATCATAATTAATGTCTAATACTAAAATATATTCCATATATAAACACAATATGAATGTCTTTTAATAATCATAATTATCAATTTTCATCAAGATTTTTTGAGTTTTTTTTTTTTTTATTTTTTTATTTTTTTTTATTTTTATGTATTTCATTTAATTTTGTAGCTAGAAATGGAGAAAGATTGATGGATTTGTTATAATGAAACCATGTGAGCTTGAAATGAGTTATGAAAATTATTTAAGTTTGATCATATAATCATGCGTCCATATATTTATTTGTCATTCTTCTTATTTTAAGTATCTTTTATTTTATTTTATTTTTGGATGGAAACATAATCCATATGGTACATATAAACATAAATTGTGTTTTATAAAAATTGGACTATATTCAACTTATGCCAAAAGAAAAATTACATTATATTAAATTTTAATTATCCTATGATAAATACTTTTTTAGTTATTTTTTAAAACCAAAAAGTAGGATCTATCCTAAATCCGATTCGTAAAGTTTCTTTATCGATCTTTGAATTTAAATTTTATTCTATCATTAAACATTTCATTAGAATTTTGACAAATTATATTTTCTTTAATAAAAGAATATATTATTCCATATATAAAACACAATCATATTGAATGTCTAATACTAAAATATATTCCATATATAAACACAATATAAATATCTTTTAATAATAATCATAATTATCAATTTTCATCAAGATTTTTAGAGTTCTTTTTTTTTTTTCCTTATGTATTTCATTTAATTTTGTTGCTGGCAATAGAGAAAGATGGATGGATTTGTTATAACGAAACCATGTGAGCTTAAAATGAGTTATGAAAATTATTTAGGTTTGATCATATAATCATGTGTCCATGTCTTTATTTGTCCTACTTCTTATTTTAAGTATTCTTTATTTTATTTTTGGATGGAAACATAATCCATATAGTAAATATAAACATGAATTGTGTTTTATAAAACTTGGATTATATTCAACTTATGCCAAATGAAAAATTATATTATATTAAATTTTAATTATCCTATGATAAATACTTTCTTAATCATTTTTTAAACCAAAAAGTAGGATCTATCCTAAATCCGATTCGTAAAGTTTCTTTATCGATCTTGCCTACAACATTTTGAACTACAAAATAAATAAATAAATAATAATAATAATAATAATTAATTAATTTATATTTTAAAAAGAAGTAAAAGGAATAAAAATTAATTTAGATTTTATTTTTAATAATTTTCCTCTGCATCGCACATGTTTACAACTAGTTATAATATAAAATCAAAGCTTTTTGACTTTTGGTTGACCTCATTATGTTGCACCACATAAGCTTTTGAAATCTCACAATTTTACATCTCATTATTTTAATATATATATTTTCTAATTGAATTTCAATTTTATTCTATTATTAAACTTTCCATTAGAATTTTGACACATCATATTTTTTTTAATATAAGAATAAATTATTCCATATATAAAACACAATCATAATTAATTTCTAATATTTAAATATATTCCATATATAAACACAATATAAATATCTTTTAATAATAATCATAATGATCAATTTTTAACAATATTTTTAAAGTTCCTTTTTTTTTATTTTTTATTTATTTTTTATCCTTATGTATTTCATTTAATTTTGTTGCTGGTAATAAAGAAAGATTGATGGATTTGTTATAATGAAACCATGTGAGCTTAAAATGAGTTATGAAAATTATTTAGGTTTGATCATATAATCATGTGCCCATGTATTTATTTGTCCTTCTTCTTATTTTAAGTATCATTTGTTTTATTTTTGGATAGAAACATGATCCATATGGTAAATATAAACATGAATTGTGTTTTATAAAAATTGGCCAATATTCAACTTTTGCCAAAAGAAAAATTACATTATATTAAATTTTAATTATCATATGGTAAATACTTTCTTAGTTATTTTTTTAAACAAAAAAGTAGGATCTTTCCTAAATCTGATTCGTAAAGTCTCTTTATCGATCTTGCCTACAACATTTTGAACTACAAAAAAAAAAAAAAAAAAAGTAAAAGGAATCAAAATTAATTTAAATTTTATTTTCAATAATTTTCCTCTGCATTGCACAGATTTGTGACTAGTTATAAAACAAAGCAACAACCCACCTTTTCCCTGGGCAAAAGCCTTATTATGCCAACTTTTATTCGGTACGTGAAGACCTCAACCACCGCCACCAAGTCCTCGAGGGAACCTAGGGCGACACCACTAGTAGGCAAATACTAATGTCAAAATATAGTATGCGGATTGGTATTTTACTATTTTTGTTCACTTCGAAGATTTCAATCACCTCTAGGGAATATGACATATTATCATGTTTGGTAACTTATGTGTGCAATGTGATTACCCTTGAAATGGTGGTAATCTAAGATTATTATCCATGAAAATATTAAATTTTATGTAAAATTACTAAATTTCTCAAAGTCTTCAAAAAAAAAAAAAAAAACAATTTTTTTTTTTTTTTTTTCTCAATAACCTATAAGTTAACCCATGGTCTGGCCCACCAAGTTAGCGGGCTACCCATGGGCCTCAATAGTATTGGGACGGGCTGCCCTCAATTAACTTTAAAGCAACAAATTTATCTTTGAAAAAGTATTCTCATTTTCTCATTTTGTATCAAAGAATCAGGGATGATTTGGAATGATCGTTAGTGATTTTTTTTCTTTGTTTAATTTAAACTTGTTATGATGTGTTTTTTCCAGCACTTTATTTATAATGTTTGGATTTTATGTCACATTATGTTTTTTTTTTTATTTTCTTTTCTTTTATTTTTTAATTTTTGTATTTATATATATATATATATATATATATATATATATAAACTGAGAAATGGGGGAGGGGTGTGAACTGTGAGGAGGAAATGAGAAAAAAAATGAGATGGGTAGGGGGGATGTATGTCTGTGGTGGGGGAGAAGAAAAATGAAAGGTAGGGGTGTACATGGGTGGTGGGGAAAAAAAAATGGAAATAAAAAAGAAAAATGAGATGGGTGAGGGGGAATGTATGTGTGTGGTGGGGGAGAAGAAAAAAGAAAGGCAGGGGTGTACATGGGTGGTGGGGAAAAAAAATAGGAAATAAAAAAGAAAAAAGAAATGGAGAGTGGGGTTTACGTGTATGGTGGGAAAAAAGGGGGAGTGGAAAAGAAAGAAGAAAAAAAAAAAATTTGAAAGGAAAAAAACTAAATTGGTTTTATTTGTATGTTTATTTTGTTTGATACAAAGTGTAGAATTGTGAAAATTTATTTAGAGGATGTCTATGATATTTTTTATCATAAATGATTTGTGTATATCTTTATTGCACACACAATACACATTTCTCTATATTTTTTTATTATAGTGTTCAAATTTTATAAAAATGTGTGCAAGGAGATGTGCACAAATTATGACCTTTTTTTTTTTTTTTTATTATTAGTAGACATTAATTTAAATCACAACGTAATACTCTATTTCTTTATTACATTGTTAATTTTGTATTGGTAGTAAATGTATTTTTAGCCTTGTATTGAGATATTTAAAAAAAAAATGTTAATTACATAATGTATACTAATAATATATTATTTAATAGGAAGAATGCATTTTTTAAAATATCAATCAAACACAATTCCTTTCAGCATAATCACTTCTTATAAATAATTTCAATATTTTACCAAATGTACTATTTTCATCAAAATGCATTCTAGCAGGAATGTATTCTCAAAATAGAAGATCCAAACACAAGCTAATTATCAAGAATCCCACGTATTAGTATCAAGTATAAAAGGCTATCTTGTTCATAATATTCAGGTTCTGCCTCAATCTACAAAGTCATGAATGCTCTCCCCCAAGTGATGATAGACATTTATCATGAATGAATATTCTCTATCCCACTTTATATTCCACCAATTACAATATAACACGTGTCAAATTGTGTTTGATTTGTTTCCATTTTAAATCCTAGTTATTTTATAAGGAAATAAAAAAAACACGTGGTGAGTTGTAATTGGTAGAGTATAAAGTGGAATATAAAAAGTGGGATAGAAGATTTTCGTTCATTTATCACCACCTTACTTTCATCATTTCATGAAAAGAAATATTAATTGCACTCTATCAGAGATCATAAAGCCCAACATAGGCTTAATACATATACTCAGGGTGCGTTTATAAAGCCTTTGATGGCATTCGTGACTTTGTTGATAGATTATAGATAATTAAGTACTTTGATAGCCCCAAAAATGTCAAAAAAGTTTGTGTTATAATATATTTGTATCTAGAGAAATCCAGTCAAAAGAAACCTATATACTTACCCCCGAAATTATTGAAAATAGGCCCAGATATATAATTTTCCATTTTTATTAGTTCAAAAGTCAAAATTTGGACTGGAATAACCAAAATCTGACCACCCCGACCGGCGACCGGTCTTATCAGAGATGCAGGGATGAGTGATGAGGAGGGTCAAACGTTAGCAAATATTTGGACTTACCATGCACATGAATGGAACTTTCGTCTTTATATGTCAAAAGGACCATGAAACATATTTTTCTTCGTAACTTCTAACCAATACATTGGCAATTTCTTCATGACTTAAGAATACAACTGTAGCTTGGCTTTTGATAGACCAAATATATATATATATATATATATAATATAAGAAAATTGTAAGTGGGATTTTTTATTAATAACGGAAAGGCTGGTCAACACTAATGAAATATAATAAAAAATGAAAGCCGAACTGACCCGAACGATTGTATAGTAATATCCGAGCAACCTGGAACGTGTGGGACCTATAAAGAAGACAAGAACACAAACACTCTGATAGCCTTGGTCAACCTCGTGGGGGCTGACCTATAACTTTCCGATGGTTTTGTTAGTAATCCCATAATCAAAAGAACGTACTTAAACTGAAATTATCACTCAAGGTTTTTCTCTCAGAAAAATAATATAATCAGAGGAACCCCCTCTTTTCCTTTTTTAACTCTATTTATACCCTTCACTTCCTAAAGATATTTCTTTATCTTTCCCTTATCCTCCTCCTTCTTCTTTTTCTGCATGCCATTAATGCCTACTGTTTACAGCCCATTTGCATCGTTTTCTACCCACTTTATTTTAATAATCCTGACATTAGCTTGATATTTAATTTGCATTTAATGCGGTATTCTGGAATAACCCTCTATGTCTTATCACTAGTTCAGACTTTTCGTACACACATTAAACGGAATCGAACAAATCTATAATATACCTTATGTTCGGCAATAATCCGAACATGTAGTGTTAGTTCCTGAAGTAATATTTTCCGAATAGTTTTCCACTCCTCCAATTACCCCCTGATTTCGGCTTCTTCAAGTAACTCCTGAGGAAGTTGGAATCAATGTGCACAATCCCCAAGAATAAACTTAATGTACCGCCGCCTGACTCCCACTTTTCCAAGAGAAATCAAAGAGACGGAAAGATTTGGGGGGAAAGCTTCCCCCCTTTTTTAATCAAACTTATATTCCTAAAACCCCCAAAAATTCATCACTTCTTCGTTTCTCTCCCTTTCGCTTGGTTATCTATCCTCTCAGACTCTCCAAAGTTCACTGCTCCGACTCTCAGGACCATCTCCCCTGCAAGTCTCCTTCAATACTTGTTAATTTTTCTCAGTCTCCTCAAGCGCCTGATTTTGATAGTATGGCTAGAGCTCAACCTAGGGTTAGGGCGAGCAAGTTAGCTCGCCTAGTAAATACGAAAGATAGCATGGCCCAGTTTAGGGGACTCTATCGTGTCCCCCCTTCCATCTCCCTAACGTATTGCCACCTAGACAACCTACCCATAATAAATAGGAACGAGATCTTACTCCCAGTCATGGCCGTAGTGGAGGGTGGGGTTAGGTTCCCACTCCATCCCCTACTTATAGATTTTCTTCAGACCGTAAACGCCTTCCCCTCCCAAGTGTCCATTAACCTCTTCAGGATTATAATGGGCGTGGTTGCTCTAAATCACCTCTTGGGGGTAAATCTATCCCCCAAAGAAATCTTGTTTGTTTACCAGTACATGTGCCCAGGGGAGGATTCTAGCACTTCCTGTCACCTAAAAGCCAGAGAAGTAAACACCAAACTACTGAATGGCTTTCTCGATACTAATAAGGGGTACGACAAGGATTTTCTAAAGGTCTCGGGTGACTGGTTTACGGGCGGATCCGCCTGCTGGAGCTCATTCGGATACCCAGGTTAGGGTTCGCCCAATAGTAACCTAAAAAGAATGAGCCGACCAAAATTTTTATGTGACCAAACACAATTAGTCTATTTTGTTTTATGTTTTGACCCTAAATGTTCTTTCTTGCAGATCCAACCCGAATCGAGGTAGACAAGAAGCAAGTGGACGTCGAATTGGTCAAAAGAGTATTGTCGACCAATATTTACGTTGACTAAAGAGGAGAACCCCGATCTGCCCCCTTGCTGCTAAGGTACGAGCCGCACATCAGATCGTTCCTCGAGGGTCCCACGGTTCCGAGATCCCGAGAAGTCCGAGTGGAACCTACGGTTCCTTTTGTAGTAACACCGGCAATCACCATCAACCCGAGCGATCACCCTGATTTAATACCAACTGGCCAAGTCTCGGAAATGGCCCCTCCAATCAACCCGTTCAAGCTCATGGGCAAGACAGCCGGTGCAAGCCCTTCTGGAGCTAGGAGGGGAAAAGGAAAAGGCAAATTAAAAAGCATAGGGGTCGGAAAGAAAGGAAGGAAGCTAACCGTTGAGGCTGTTGAACTAGAACTCCCCCTCCCCAGCTCGACCAATCAAGAACCCCCGAGCCCTCTTCCCGTGGTCTATGAGCTTGATGATTCTGACTATAGGGAGGGTGGTTATCAAGCGAAAGAGGGCCCGAGCTGAGACTTCTTTGATGCCGGCCGAAGGAACCTCCTTCGATGCCAAGGCTTGGGTACCTGAACTACTGTTTGGTTCGGGTCCCATCTC
The DNA here is from genome assembly GCA_014362285.1 of Fagus crenata. Lineage (NCBI taxonomy): Eukaryota > Viridiplantae > Streptophyta > Magnoliopsida > Fagales > Fagaceae > Fagus > Fagus crenata. The sequence goes on along the minus strand of BKZX01029918.1, from coordinate 20,195 downwards.
TGTCTGAGACACTGTCTTGGATAACTCCAAGACAAAACTCTCGGCAAAGGTGGCCCATGGCTTGGCCCGAGTAGCGTGCTTGCCGGAAGACATGAAGTTCTGGAATAACATGCACTCCGGACAAACCTTCCATCACATCACTCGGGGCCTTATGATGGTAATTTTTCTTTTTTAATTTCCTCATTTCTTATGTCCTAATCTATTTCTGCCTTTCACACATTGTTTCTTTCTTCCTTTCTCATATGTTCATTTTTTATGTTTAGGCCACTCAGGGTGTCCTTTCTATGGAGGCCAGGGTCTTCAATATGACCGAAAAGTTACAAAACAAGGACGCCAAACACGAACAGAATATAGCCAAGGTGTTAGAGAACGCGGCCTCCAACTACAAAGCTTTGGAGGAAGAGCATTTTAAAAACCTCAACACCATGAAGGAGGTTGAAGAGCGAGCACAGACAGAGGCTGCCAAACGAGCCCAAATGGAGGGGGAAATGGCCGAGATGCGGAAGAAGGTGAGGAAGTTGGAGTCTGAGTGCATCCAGGCGATCGGAAAGGCTTGAGAAGAAGAGAAGGAAGAAGGGAAGGCAGAAGGGAAAGGATTAGGGAAAGAAGAAGCTATGGGCGAAGTTAAGGCCCAGTTCCAAATGGTTTATAACAGTGGATTCAGGCAGGGATGGAAATCTGTGCCAGTTCCAAATGGTTTATAACAATGGATTTAGGCACGGATGGAAATCCGTGCTGAATAAAACCGAGCAGCCGGAGATGTTCGACCTCTTCTTTCGTATGAACATTCCTCTTCCGTACCCTGATGCGGGTCTGAAAGACTTCGAAGATGAAGCTGATGAAGAAGATGAAGAGGACGAGGAGACCGAAGAGGGGCAAGGGGAGCCAGACAAGCCATAAGAGAGTTCGCAACCCGAACTCATTGACAAAGCGGTAGATACGCCTGGGCCAACCCCAAGCTTGTGATTTTGTTTCAACTTTGTATTTAAACTAATCTTTGTGATTTTATTTTTTGTTTACATTTAAATTGTTTATAGCCAAACTCCTAACTTTTGGAATTTTCAGTTTTAATTTCAGTTTTACTGTTAACTTCTTGACTTTAAATTTTATTCTTAATTTACTTATTATGATCATCAACCTTACATTACCTCGGGTGGTTTCTAAACAAAGAATATATAGTATGTGCACCATAGCTACCCTAATGAGCTTCACAGGCTTTCTGTCGATGATAGATTTTTAAAACAAATACCGAATTTAGACCTAACATAGATATCATCCAATGAGAAAGAAGGGTTTTACCTTTGCATGTCTTAGAAAGCCAGTCTCTTCTTGAATGGGAGTGCTCTCATATTATCTTATAAATCCAAACAATAAGACACTTATGACACTCCCCTAGAAGTGATAAGTTATTTTCGAACAATCCATTTTTAAATGTGATACTTATGATTAGGGGTGGGTTCGGGTCGGGCGGGTCGGGTTTTGGGGAAATCCGTTGTCCGTCCATAGAAAATAAATTCACGGATAATCCATCCGCTAACCGTCCATTGATAGGTTCGGGCGGGCGGGTCGGTTGAGTGGGTTTGGCGGGCGGGTGGTCGGGTTTAATGGGCTTGCAAGTGGGATTTTTTTGGACTTTTTTTGGCTTGCAAGTGGACTTTAAAAATTCAGTCCATATCATTGTTTTGGACTTTTTTGGGCCATTTTAAAACCAAATCAACAACTATATATAATTAGGCCTACTAATTTAATTAGTTTTTTTAGCCATTTTTTATTATTTATTTAAACCTCCTTATTTGCTAACTTTTTATACCATTCTTATATATAAAAAACCAAACATAAATGCAAGTATGCAACAATTCCTAAGCACATACAAATACAAATACAAAAAATCAATTTCATATATATATATATATATATATATTATTTAATTATATATGGGTTTATAACTTTATATATATATATATATATTATTTAATTAAATATTGTCGGGCAGGCGGGTATCCATCCGACCAAAATTCCAAAAACTGTTATCCGTCTGTTATCCGGATATTTAAAATATCCGTATCCGTATCCGTCCAAATATATGAGCAGGCGGGTGGGCGGGCGAGCGGGTCGGCCGGATTGGTCGGGCAGGTCGGGTTTCATGGTTTTTTGCCCACCCCTACTTATGATACTCCCCCAGAAGTGATAAGTTATTTCCGAACAATCCATTTTTAAATGGGATACTTATGACACTCCCTCAGAAGTGATAAGTTATTTCTGAACAATCTATTTTTAAATGGGATACTTATGATACTCCCCCATAAGTGATAAGTTATTTCCGAACAACCAATTTTTAGATGGGATACTTATGACACTCCCCCAGAAGTGATAAGTTATTTCCGAACAACTAATTTTTAAATGGGATACTTATGACACTCCCCCAGAAGTGATAAGTTATTTCTGAACAATCCATTTTTAAATGGGATACTTATGACACTCTCTCAGAAGTGATAAGTTATTTCCGAACAACCCATTTTTAAATGGGATACTTATGACACTCTCCTAGAAGTGATAAGTTATTTCTGAATAACCAATTTTTAAATAGGATACTTATGACACTTCCTCAGAAGTGATAAGTTATTTCCGAACAATCCATTTTTAAATGGGATACTTATGACACTCCCTCAGAAGTGATAAGTTA
>BKZX01029918.1:0-17502 GCA_014362285.1 Fagus crenata | reverse complement strand
TTCCGAACAACCAATTTTTAAATGGGATACTTATGACACTCCCTCAGTAGTGATAAGTTATTTTCGAACAAGAATCGTTAAATAAGACACCTATTAACAACATTCCAGTTTATTCTATCAAACTTCTTCAGAAGAAGTATTTCTTGAGGTCACATATATTCCACGGCCTAGGAATTGGCTTCCCATCCATATCTATCAACCTATATGCTCCTACCCCAACAAATGACGTCACCTTGAACGGCCCTTCCCAATTCGGCTTGAGCTTGTCATCGTTCGGGTTTCTGGTATTTGTCACCACTTTTCGAAGTACTAGATCACCAACTTGGAAGCTCCTAGGTCTTATATTTTTGTCATACCCTCTTTTCATTTGCTGCTGGTATGAGGCTAACCTTATTGTTGCCATATCCCTTCTTTCTTCCAACAGATTCAGGTTTTTTCGAAGATTGCATTCATTCTCTTCGACGTCGAACTCCGTAGTTCGGGTTGTTGGAAGGCCGACCTCAAATGGAATAACAACCTCCACTCTGTATGCTAATGCAAATGGCTTTTCTCCCGTTGACCTTCTCTTCGTTGTCCTGTGAGTCCACATGACGCTCGGGAGCTCCTTGACCCATTTGCCTTTGGCCTCTTCTAATATCTTCTTTATTCCATCTAAGATCACTTTGTTTGAAACCTTGGCCTGACCATTTGCTTGAGGATAAGCCGGCGAGGAAAAGAAATTCCTGATGCCTAAGTTCGAACAAAACCCTTTGAAGAGTTTATCCTCGAACTGTGTACCGTTGTCCGAGATGACAGCCAGGGTATTCCAAATCTGGTGACAACGCTCTTCCAGAGAAAACGTTTAGCATCCACTTCCCGGGTGCGAGAGAGAGGTTCGGCCTCTATCCACTTTGTGAAGTAATTTGTTGCCACAATTAGAAACTTCTTATTTCCCAGGGCTCGAGGAAGAGGGCCTACGATATCCAGACCCCATTGAGCGAAAGGCCACTGGCTTGACAATGGATTAAGCTCTCGAGTAGGTTGGTGAATTCTTGGAGCAAATCTCTGACATTTGTCACATTTCCTGACATACCGAATAGCATCGCTCTACATATATGGCCACCAATAACCTTGCGACATTGCTCGGTGAGCCAACGATCGACCCCCAGTATGGCTTCCATAAATGCCTTCATGGATCTCGAACAGAAGATTGCCAACCACATTCGGATGTACGCACAACAAGTAGGGTCTCGAAAAAGATCTTTTATAAAGAGCCCCATCTCTGGATAGCTAGTAGCCTGGAGCTTTTCTTTTGATGGTATTGGCCGCCTTTTGATCCTCAGGCAAGCAGTCGTCCCGCAAATATGCTATTAAGGGGTCCATCCAACTCGCCACAGAGTTAGTAGTACAAACTTTGTTCGAGCTATCAATTAGGAACTTGAGGCACTCAATATTTCTACTGTCACCGTTCTGTGTAGGTCTGTTTCTAGGGCGGTAGCCAATTTGGCTAAGATGTCCGCGTGTGAGTTATGCTCTCTTCCGATTTGTTCTACCCGCATAAAATCAAACTTGGACAACAACGACTTGACAATGGAGAGGTAAGACAACATCCTTTCATCCCGAGCCAAGTACTCCCCTAAGATATGATTAACCACCAACTGAGAATCACAAAAGACTTGCAGTCGATCGGCGCCCAATCGTATAGCACTTCTGAGACCGATCAACAAAGCCTCATACTCGGCTTTATTATTTGATGCTAGAAAGCCCAACCTCATGGCCTGTTCTAAGATGAGTCCTTCAGGAGAGATTAGAATTGTTCCTGCCTTCGCCCTTTTCACATTCGAGGCCCCGTCCACAAACAATTTCCACCCCAATGAGCTCACATCAGTCCGAGGACTTGGGGGATTAGTTTACTCCGAATTTCCTCCCTTTCCTTGGAATTCGGCTACAAAGTCGGCCAATATTTGTCCTTTGACTGACGTTTGGGGTTTATATTCAACACCGAGGGATCTCAAGTCTACCCCCTACCTGGTGATCCGTCCGGAGAAGTTCGAATTATACATCAATACTTTCAAAGGAAGATCCGTCAGAACGGTCACTGTACTTGCCTGAAAATAATGCGGGAGTTTCTTTGCAGCTTGAATTAACACTAATGCAGCCTTCTCAAGGGGCAAATATCTGGACTCTGTCTCATTCATGGTTTTACTTACAAAAAAGACCGGCTTTTGACCTTCATGTGTTTCCTGCACTAGGACTGCGCTAACGGCATGCTTCGAAATAGTTAAATAGAGGAAGAGAGGTTCTCCCGGGCTAGGGATTGAGAGGTAGGGAGGGGATGAGAGATACGCCTTTATCCCTTGAAATGCAGCCGAACAGTCTTCGTCCCAAAGAAACTTCCTTTTCTTCCCCAATAGTCGGAAAAATGGACGGCATTTCTCTGTCGACTAGGAAATAAACCAACCAAGAATGGCTATCATCCCAGTTAGACACTAAACTTGCTTGGTCTCTGGGCGGTTCAAGGTTCAATAGCACTGATATTTGGTCCGGATTGGCTTTGATCCCTTTATAACTGATCATATGACCCAAAAATTTGCTCGAACTAACCCCAAATATACACTTTGAGGTATTAAGACGTAGTCTATCCCTGTAGAGGATGCCCAGGACTTCTCTTAAGTCTCTTAGATGGTTTTCTTTCACAACACTCTTTATTAGCATATCATCAATATACACTTCCACAGTCTTCCCGATCAAGTGTTCGAACATAATGGTTACTATCCTCTAGTAAGTGGCCCCTGCATTTTTCAACCCAAAGGGCATCACTTTGTAACAATAAATTCCTTTAGGTGTGATAAATGCTGTCTTCTCCTGATCAAACAGGATCATAGGAATCTGGTGATAGCCCTGGAAAGCATCCAAGAAGCTCATCCTTTCATGGCCCGAAGTCGAATCCACCAGCTGGTCTATTCTTGGAAGAGGGAATGAATTCTTCGGACAGTCTTTGTTGAGGTCGGTAAAATCTACACATACTCTCCATTTCCCATTCTTTTTCTGTATAACCACTGTGTTGGAAAGCCAGGTCGGGTATTGTATCAACCAAATAGTGTCAGCATCCAACAGCTGATCTACTTTTTCCATAACTATTTCGGCCCGTTTGGGGGCCAACTTTCGACGCTTTTGAGTAATAGGCTTGGCTTCGGGATATATGTTTAAAGAATGACACGTAAGATCTGAGCATACTTCTGGGGCCTCATAGACCGATCAAGCAAAAACTTCCCGAAATTTCATGAGGAGAGCAACCAATTCTTCCTTGTCTGTGAGAGATAAATTTGTCCCTACTAAAAAATAGAGTATAGGTTTAGAAGGGTCAAAATGTACCTTTTTAAGATTTTTCTCCGCTGCGCTTTCTCCTACCATGGTCCCGGGTGTCTGTGATTGTCACGAAACCCTGGTGGAATTTATGCCCTTCGGAACCTTCCGATCAATAGCTGCCAGGACGCACTGCTTCGTTGCTACTTGGTCGTTGTTCACCTCTATAATTTCATCCTTAGTGGGGAACCTTAGCTTCTGATGCAACGTTGATGGACGACTCTCATCCGTGCAGCCAGTCTCTTCCCATGATTGCATTGTATGGTGAGGAAGCCTGAATGAATATGAATTCTGTCTGAAGATTGATCGGCCCGGCTAATACAGGAAGTGTAGTATTTCCTAACGGGGTTGTTGATTCGCCCGAGAAACCGAACACTGGGGATGTGAAATCAGTGAGGTCAGCTTCTCTCAAGCCCAACTTTTCATATAGGCCCTGATACATTACTTCAGCGAAGCTGCCCTGGTCAATCAAAACTCTTTCACATCGTAATTCCCAATTTTAAGGGTTATAACAAGAGGGTCACTGTGAGGCATCTGAACATCCATTAGGTTATCATCCAAAAATGAGACGACTTGACGGGTAGAGGAACCAGGGTTTTCCGAACAAGACGTTGACAAAAGATGGGCCGAATCTGAAATACCAAAACTTTGTCTGACGTGTACGGTTTTTTGAATATCCGACCTGAAAGATGTTGGCAAAATGGAAGTGCACAAGAGATTATGTATAACTTGAATAACACCTGTAGGGGCAGTTCCTGAAGTCCCCGAATGGTTGGCGGCCGTCCCACTCCTCTTAGGTTCGGTCAAATTCGAATCAACATATTCAGCAAGATGACCATCCGATACTAGCTGTTCTAAATGGGTCTTGAACTTGTGACAATTTTTAGTCAAATGGCCTCTATCACGATGGTAAAAGCACTGGAGTTTATGATTCCGAGCTGCCGGGTCACCTACCAACTTGGGCGGCCATATGAAGAAAGACTCTTCTTTAATTTTATCTAGAATCTGGTATATCGGTTCTTTGAACACCGTTTGAAAGGCTTTGAAGGAAGGAGCAACAAAGTTGGTCGGAACTGAGGTTACTTTAGAAGTTTGACCTGTTCAAACTTGTGATTTAGAGCTTTGTGGCCGTGCAGGAGCCTCAGGTAATACCGCACTAGTGTTTCCCCCATCGTCCTCTACTCTTATAAATTACTCTATTCGGTCCATTAATTTCCTCAGATTGGTGGGGGGATGTTTCGTCAAAGACTGACGCAGACTGGTACTAGGAGGTAAGCCCAATTTGTACGTTCGAAGCGCCATGTCTTCCCCACAGCCATCTATGTCATTGAAAGTCTCCCAGAACCTGGCTGAATAGTCTTTGATTGACTCATTGTCACCCAACTTCATCATCATGAGGGTATCCATACCCTTAGACCTTCGATTCTTTGTTATGAATCTCCCTCCAAACGCCTCGGCCATTTGACTTCAAGACCCGACCGTTCCTCGTTCAAGTTGATTGAACCATCGGAGCGCCATTTCTCCCAAACTAGATGGAAACATTCTGCACATCAACGGATCGTTGTAACGCCATAAGGCCATTCTCTGTTGATAATGGCCTATGTGGGCAACGGGATCCGTTCGGCCATTATACACTTTGAATCGAGGGGCCGTAAACCTCTCTGGTAGCCCAGCACGCTTTATCTCCTCAGAGAAAGGTGATGAGGATACTAGATCCAGCGGCTTCCATACGGCTCCTTGCTCTCCGTGCCTCACCTTTTTCTTTGGTACACTAGGAGGTAAAACACCTCTGTCATGGCGTTCACTGATGCTTCTGTCAGAACGTTTGTTCTTTTCCTTTACAGCCCAAACTGAGTCAGATGGATAGGCCGAACTGGGAACTTTCTCTGTCGGTAAGGGAGTTTCTGCCCATACTTCGGTGTGTGCACTCAAAGATGTCCTAGAACTTTCTCGGTCACTTTTCTCAGGCTTCCTCCTCAGCCTTTCTTTTGCTTGGGACTTGCCTCTAGCTTCCTTTCTCAAATCGCTGATATCTCGGTGGAGTTTTGCAATGATCCTTTCACTGTCGTCCGCTCGGGACTCTGCAGAAGATGAGAAATTTAACGACCGCCGGGCTCGATGAGGTGTCTCATCTCTAGAAGCTTGTTCGTTCCGCTTTGATCTTTGACTATTCAGATGCTAATGGAGGTCAGTGTGTCTAGAAGAAGGAATGGCCAAGGTGGCAGATGGAGTATGTTCGGAAGGTCTGTAGGATGATCCTGTGGACACCTCGCGATGAGATGGCCCTGAAGCCTGCCGTACTGGAGATCCGGCAGGTTGAGGTGATGCAGGCCTAGAATGTGACATGACGAATCAAAATAACCAAATTCACTAGTGTTAAAGAGCCTTCTCACAAACGGCGCCAGTTGTAAGTGGGATTTTTTATTAATAACGGAAAGGCTAGTCAACACTAATGAAATATAATAAAAAATGAAAGCCGAACTGACCCGAACGGTTGTATAGTAATATCCGAGCAACCTGGAACGTGTGGGACCTGTAAAGAAGATAAGGACACAAACACTCAGATAGCTTTGGTCAACCCAGTGGGGGCTGACCTATAACTCTCCGATGGTTTTGTTAGCAATCCCATAATCAAAAGAACGTTCTTAAACTGAAATTATCACTCAAGGTTTTTCTCTCAGAAAAATAATGTAATTAGAGGAACCCCCTCTTTTCCTTTTTTAACTCTATTTATACCCTTCACTTCCTAAAGATATTTTTTTATCTTTCCCTTATTCTCCTCCTTCTTCTTTTTCTGCATGCCATTAATGCCTGCTGTTTACAGACCATTTGCATCGTTTTCTACCCACTTTATTTTAATAATCTTGACATTAGCTTGATATTTAATTTGCATTTAATGCGGTATTCTGGAATAAAACCCTCTATATCTTATCACTAGTTCAGACTTTTCGTACACACATTAAATGGAACCGAACAAATCTATAATATACCTTCTGTTCGGCAATAATCCAAACAGGTAGTGTTAGTTTCTGAAGTAATATTTTCCGAATAGTTTTCCACTCCTCCAATAATATAAACTAGTCTCTCTTTGAAATATATATATCTTTATATATATATATCTTCTTAATTTATATATATATATCTTCTTAATTTTCAAGTATGTGTGCACTAGATACACAAATATCCTTTCACCTTCAAACAAAAGTAGACCTCTTCCAAATTCATGACTCCTGACCATCTCATTAGGATTTGTTTAACAAGTTGAAGCTCACCAATAAACAGTAACGGTTTCAGGAAAATTTTTTAGGTAAATCATTAAAAAAGTGTGATTTCCTTATAAAAAAAATTTGTCCGTAGTAATAGCAAAAAAAATAAAGGATAAACTATAAAACATTCTCCATGTGATATGTGAACAAATAGACAAAAAGAACTAAATTTAATTAAACTATGAATTTATGATTAATTAAATTAAATGCACTAACCACTTAAGTTATTAATTAATCATTCACAAGTAGCATCAACAGGAATTAGGTCTTACCTCACAACATATAAACAATCATTAACAATACCAAATCATTACAACATCAAATGCAGAAAAGAAAAGAAAAAGAACACCTATCTCATCTACTAATTCTTTCGTTGAGAAATTTTGTCAAATAAATAAAGTGTAAGTGAAAAGGGACAAAATTGTAAAGTATTCAAGTATAGAGCCCAATCCATCCAATACAAAATAAATTCAATCCAAGTTATTTCCATCAAATACTGACCATGACCAACAGAGAATCACCATGGGCATTAGAGAAACAAATAAATCCTCAAGAAGATGCTAAGGGCGAAACCTCATCAACAGAAATTAAATAATGCTCTTAAGAAAAGAATCACTTTTCATTTATTTAAAAAGAAAAAAGAAGCACTTATACAATGCTTACTGTTACCCAAATATCAACCTAAGAGGGGGGGGGGGGGTGATTTAGGTTGAGGCAAACTTTTTCGATTTAAATGCGGAATTAAAAATTATCTTCAATTAGTGAAAATTGATTAAACAAATTTAAGAACACAATTCAATTGTAATATAGATATGATAGGAAATTAAGCACAAGTATATATAAGCAATTGAATAAGTAAAAGATAGAGATAGAGAAAATCAAACACAATGATTTTTATCGAGGTTCGGCTTCCCCGCCTACGTCCCCGCCTCAAGATCACTTCTCGAGGATTCCCAAATTCACTAATTTGACAATCTTCTTCTGGGTGAAGATCAAACCGTTACAAATCTTCCTTACACGGTGAAGAGTAACCACTGAGTGAAAAATCCTTTTCACTCCTTAGGATTTATACCAAAACCCACAAATCTTCCTTACAAGGTGAAGAGTAGCCACCCAGTGAAAAATCCTTTTCACTACTTAGGATTTATATCAAAACTCTAACAAAAACACTCAATAGTTTCAACAAGGATTTGTTGTACAAAATAAGGCTCTCTTAAAGAGTAGTAGTACACAATATGCTCACTCTAATAATCAATCAAACCGTCTTTTTTATTTTGAAATCTTTTGAAAAACTTTTTTGCTTTTTGTCAGCACAATTTTCAACCAAAGATATCCAAATCTGCTAGTAGCTAATTTTGTATGACTTTTGAAGATTCATGGGTTATTATCCCATGTGATTCATGCAATTAATTCAAACCACTTAACTTGTCAATCACCTTTAATAAGCTTGTGCCACTAAGTCAATATTTTCTTATATTTGTCAAGCTTACTTTCAGCAAGGTGTGCATGTATTGCACGTAGGTGAAGGCATATGGGATTGTAACTCATATGCTCCTACAATTCTTACATGTCGGCTACCTTAAGAAATTTTTTCATCGTAATAGATTTCATGGTTGTCTTTAAATATCAATCTAGCCATTAATGTTGACTTTGTCAATATTTTGAAAAACTTTTATGTTTAAGAAATTTTTCATACGTAATTGATTTCATGGTTGTCTTTAAATATCAATCTAGCCATTAATGTTGACTTTGTCAATATTTTGAAAAACTTTTATGTTTAAGAAATTTAAGTTGTTTTTAAAGTTGAGCCTTAAAGATCAAATCTTAATAAACTTTACAAAACCTAACTCTTACTTCTCATATGTCTCGGAGTATGATTCTTGAGCTTGATTTCTTTGTCTTGAGACTTGATGACTTTGATCTTCAGCAACTTGTCGACTTTGCATTTGCTTGATATTTGAATTGGCCAATGTTGGTCCAATTAAATCAATAGTCAACATTAAGCTTTAAAACATAAATCATTAGTTCATATGAAAATATCATTAATGAACAACTTAAAATCATGGTTATCATCAAAACTGCATGAATGTCCTTGGATTAATTAGCCAATTAATAATTATTGAAACCTTGAGGCTAACACTTACTCCATAATGGATTGATAATCCAATGTTAGTAATTTATTTTTTAGGTATATTAGACATATTTTAGTTGAAATTGAGTTTTGACTAAGCCAATGTGGATACTCTAAGATAAGTAAATTTATGCTTTCTTTTTAAAATTTAATTGAACGGAATTTGATTAGGCTAGCTAAAAAAATAGGCCATTGATAACCAGTTGTAGGTATTTGGGTTATTTTTGTTATTGTTGTTGTTGTATGGTTTAATTTTTGTACGTTGTTATTATTTGACTCTTTTTTAGGGGTTTAATAGATTGAATTTATTGGGATTTCAAATCAGGGGATTCAATACTTTATCTCAAGGTGGTTCAGTACCTATATGAGTATTTAACAAAAAATATATATATATTTTTTAAGAAGTGAGGGGTTTCATTTGAACCCCCTGACTTGTGAGTGCAGCCGCTGCTGCCAATAAATGTGATCGGATTGTAATGGAAAAATATTCCACAACTTTGACTTGTAAAGAAAATTACAAAAGATGGGTTGGTTTGAATTTTGAAACTGCACAGAAACAAACACATCTATCTTTGTATATATATATATATATATATATATATTGTGATATTCACATATCTCTTCCACAAGCATCATGAGGTTTGAGTTCAAGAGACCCCTTCTCCTTGGTTTTCTTCTACTTACCACTCTATTTCTTGCATGGAGCTTGTGTTTCACTGGTAAGAGTAGCACCATTTTCTCTAATTTTATATTAATTGTTAGACATGCATGTATATATCTAGAGGCTATAGCTTCATGCACATTTATGTTGTTTATTTGTGCGTACTCTGTATGTACATGTTACAGCACCTAGGCGCAAATGGTAAGTATAATTACAGTGTCTTGAAAAAAGGCAATTTATTAGCAGCAATCAAATATATATGTCCTCCTGGTTTTCCTGTGTGAGTACTCAATGTGACTGATTACTTCGACGTTGTGACTTTTGTTTATGTGTAAAATGTTGTTGTAATTACCTGGATGCAACACCCAGGTGAAAAGATGGAGAAGTTAATTTATGTAACAGATGGGGAAGAATTGTCTGTCACTGTAGAACATAAGAGAGAACAATATTTGATCAAGTTGCCAAAACCAGGGGAGCAGCCACCACCACTAATGGAACCATCGCCGCCACTATTGGGACAGCCAGTGCCTATAGTAGAGCATCCACCACTGCCAAGACTAGCGAGCCAAAAACCTGCTCAACCACCACCTCCATCTCCTAAACCGCCTCCAAGGCCAGGCCCGTAAGAGGCGTTCCATGTAATTTCATGTATTAGACATCTAATGTCATCAATAAGGCAAATACCAAAATGGAACTTATTTATTGAAAATGTCATTTCGATAAGCATCAATCAGGTAATAATTTGTTAGTAGAAGATCCAAATAAATATCATTTGTCCCACTTTTTATGTATGTCCAAATTTTTTCATTTTAATTTTGGGTATTTTATAAGAAAAAATAAGAAACATATAACTTGCAGTGGAGTATAAAATTAAACACAAAAAGTGATACAAAAGTTTTGTATTCATTCTACCTTTCATCGCAAGTATATATTATACTAATATTAGACCTTATGTTGCGTCATGAGGCTTATATATATATTGGTCTTTCCGTATTTTAAGTGGTAAAAGCATTCACATCAGACTCTCTATATAATCATCTTCTTCAAATTATAAAAATTCAAATTCCAAACACCCCTCCATCATACTCTTCATCCACTTTCAAATTTGAAGAAGTGCTACAATGATTCTTCATTTATAAAGAGTCATTTAGATCTTTAATATATTATTTTACAATTCTTTCTCTCTCCCATTATTTTACAATTCTTTCGCTCTCTCTCCCATTCTTGATTTCTCTCACTCCCACGTTTCTCACTCTCTCTCTGGAAACATAAAAGAATTTTTACTATTTCAGAAACATGAAAAATAATAAAATAAGAATACTTTGAAAGAGTATTTGAAAGATAAAGAATGAGATGTAGAGTATATTTCAAAAGTGAGTAGGTAAAATAGAAAAAATAGTTTTTTCTTTCAAAATTTGAAGAAATTTTAGAATATCTTATGTGAATGCTCTAACAAAAAGAAAAGAAAAGTAAGAGCTTTCACATCAAACTCTCTATATGATCATTTTCTTCAAATTATAAAAATTAATTCAAGCTCCAAACACTCCTATATCAGACTCTTCATCCACATTTAAATTTGAAGAAATGCTATAGTGATTCTTCATTTATGAAGAGTGACTTAACTCTTTCATATATTATTTTACAATTTTTTCTCTCTCCCATTATTTTACAATTCTTTTTCTCTCTCACTCTTGATTTCTCTCATTCTCACGTCTCTCACTTTCTCTCCATAAACATAAAAAGTGTTTTTACTATTTCAGAAACATAAAAAAGAATAAAATAAAAATATTTTTAAAGAGTGTTTGAAAGATAGAAAGTGAGATGTAAAGTGTATTTCAAAAGTGAGCAAATAAAATAGTAAAAAGTAGTTTTTTCTTTCAAAATTTAAAGAAATTTTAGAATATCCGATGTGAATGCTTTAAGTAATTTATTACCTACAGTGACTCATATTCTAAATAAAAAGTAATATTGGTCTCTAGTTTAGAAGCCTTATGAGCAGACCGAGTGAAGCGTAAGTGCAACGAGCGGAACGGAGCCCATGAGGTCCAATGCAACTAATTTATATTTTGTTTGCCTAGGCTTAAGTTGGGGGTGCACAATACCTCACCTCCCACGGTACGATAAGGGTATATATTGTGAAATTTGAATGTATTGGGTTAAGAGGTTTTTAAAGGCACTCTAAACCCCTTGGTTTTTTATAGTGAATATTTTCATTAATTGCTCTAATGAATGTAGACATATTACTGAATCACGAAAATCTTTGTGTTGACTTTTTTTTTTTTTTTTTTTCTTTTCTCTTTACTTTCACTAATATTGCTAAGATACATAATTTACATTATTTTCAATCATGTACAGCCCTCATAACTTGGGTTGCTATATATGTCGTTGGCCCTACACAGGAACCACTTGATGTTCCATGGGTTAGTCGCATGTGTTTGTGCCTTGTGCCCTGTCTAGTTAAGTTGGCCTTTTGAAATCGATCTTCCTCATGTCTTAAATTTGTGTGCAGTATATATACACTCAGAAGTACCCCTTCAAAATTGCATTAAGAACAAGGACTAAATGTTTTATAAGCTAAAGTCACTGCCTGGAAGTGTAATCGGATTGTAATCTCTAAATGTTTAATCTCAAAATAAGTTTGATGCTTACTATTTGTGTCTAATTTGGAGGAAGAATTGGACCTAATTGATACACCTAAAAGAAAAGGTACTACTCGATCTCAAAAACAAAGCTCCATACAAGTTATGAGCGTAGTACAATATTATTGAAAGTAACCCCTCAATTCTTCAATGTCTCAACCACTTCTTATTTCTTTTGTCAACTTTATAAACAAAGACTATGATGTCCTTTTCTTCCCAAAGAGATATGGTTTTGTATTGTACACTTGGTCTATCAAAAGTCAAGGCACGGTTATATATATATATATATGCTAGAGTCATGAAATTGTCCACGTAATTGGTTAGCAGTTAATATGAAAGATATACATGTTTTATGGTATTTTCGACGTACGAAAGCGAAAGTTCCTTTCATGCTGAATATGTGAGTCCAAATATTTGCTAGCATTTGACGTCCTTTGATCGCAAATAAGAGCGGAATTGGTCAGATTTTGGCTTTTCTTTTCAATAATTTGGGGTATCGGATCAGTCTTGACTCTTGCGGCTAATTAACTAGGAATCTTATTCTTGCTGGGGGCTTTATTTTATTTTTAATGAGCATCATTTTATTGAAATACATGCAAGACAAAATGTCATACAAGTAGCAGTTGGCTGCGCAATACAATACACCAAACAAAACAAGAACTACACATGCACGGTCCAAAGCCCACATATTACTCTATTTTGCAATGAATCTTTAAACTTCTTGCTCCCACGTAATCTACATTGAAAAGATAAGAACTTGTTGGCCATAAATCCAGGCAGTTCGTTGAATCCATATCCATGGATGGTAAACATTTGCAACAAAGGCCAATCGGATAACACAGGACTTCATAGTTTTTCCTTTCAACACATGCATGAGCATGAATATGCACCCCAGTGAATGTTATCATCCCAATTAATCAGCTCATCTTGACATAAATAAGCTTTAATACCTTCCACCAAAAGGGACAAAGAAAACAACATATGGTAATTCCTAACGATGCACCCTTTGTAAAATAAAAATAACACAAATCACCTTCATATCCCTAAGTAGCCATCCTATCTCGAGTGGTCAACCTATCTTTGATGGCTAACCAATTATTAAAAAGTGCAAATTTTCCTTTAAACCAATTTGGAAAAAGGTTTTTCTAACCTATTACACGACGACTTAAATGGTTAGTAAGTGTGAAGAGCAGAAAAGCATGAGGCTTAGGCAAAAATGTCATCAAAGGCTTAATTGTTTAGTCCTTGGTGCAATAGTGTACGAAAGAGAAAGACCCCGTGTTTTTCCTCTCAATTTCTTTTGATTGTATCTCTTTTCAAACTGTAAAGAAAATTCATCGATCTTAATTAAGATATGCTAATTAAATTGTTGAAGCCGGTATGACAATTTCAGTAAAATTATTATTTTAACGTTGACAGTTTCCTTTAGATGATGTTAAGCAACGTTTAATAATACATAAAATACAGGAAATACCTGGTGTTGCTTTCTGGGCCCTTGAGTTGGTAGCGGTATGCCCTCTCCTTTGTCTTACAGTGACTTTTTTAGACTACTAATCATCTAATTGTAGGTCAATAAAAATGACCTTAATAATGATTCCGGTCACAGCGAAGTTCGGGCTTCCAAGGTCTCACCGGTTGAGGGACCTGTAAAAGGGAACGAGCCTGAAGGGGTAAAGTCATTCCAAAGGCCAAAGGGGTAAAACTAATGTATCATGTTTTACCTGTTTAACCCTGTAAAGCAAATTTTTATTTTACAATGTCAACATTTCTCTATGGGAAAAATCAACTAATTTCAAAAGGTTCTTGTTGTCATATTGAATTGGAGAAAAAGTAGTTGGTTCTATGTCTGCGGTAAGAGATTTGCATTCAAAAGTTAAAAATTTCACTTGCCTCATTCAAGAAGAGGGAGTCTAAGCCCACATATGAGGAGGAGTGTTAAAATAATGGTTAACTGACTAAATTTACCATTTTCTAATAGCTTAAACTTTTCATGCTATAAGTTAAGACAAGTCACTCTTTGAAGTTTATTAATGTTCTTGTTGTCTATTGTAGAGGTTGAGCATATAGTTCATGCAGCAAAGAGGACATTCAACAGATCAATTGGAATGGCTTCAAATATTTAGCTTGATCAAGCGCACCAACATGGTCCATTGATGCTATTCCATCGTTGAACGTTAAGATAATAAATTGCATCTGCTGTATAATTTATTTAATAAATATAACTGTGCATGAAGTTCATACCTATTGTTTTCATGGTACTCTGGTCTATCTACCAATTTAAACCTGCGAAGTAAACTATTATTATGCAATGTCGCAGCTGCTCTATAGGAAAAATTAGATAATTCTGCATCTGCTAAACATATGTTTGTGGATGCTCAAAATTTCCTTACTTACCACATGTCACTTCATGAATGGGCTAAACGTGGGCTGATCTGTTTGAAGGGGATGTTGAACCCAAAACTCTACACCAGGCTTGTTGGGCCACCTGATGGCTGATGATGCTTCCCTCTGGAGTTTCTGGTCTACTAGGTCACAATACTAATAGAAAAAGTCACGGTAGACAGACGGAATCAGTGCCGTAGATCAAAACTAATCACAATAAACTTTACTTTCACCAGGACTTGCAATGATAATAACATGTAAGAAATATATAATAAACAAAGGAACTCGGGATGTTCAGTGAGTAGGAAGAGGATTAATTACTGTGAAAACGTGTACGAATCAACATCATTAATTGGTGTAAATGTTTGGTGTTTGAAGATGGGTTTTTTGGCTGTGGCAGACAGAAAGTGTTTCAGTCTACCACGAATCTCCAGAAAGTGTTCTGAAGAATTGATTGTCTTCTACCCTTAAGCTTTATGAATCAGCTATTAAGAAGGGATCAGTTTTAGACCAAGATCAACCAACCCCCATTTCCTATTTCTCACCTCTCTTTAGAGTGGTGTTAATATCTTGTGGTTTCACCCATTGCCCTCTTAATCATGATGTTTACTGTTTATCCGAGAGATAAAAGGGTTGGGATTTAATTAAATCTTTTCAAGGTTAAGGAGGTAATCTTTATCTCTTGCAGACCTGATTTGGGCTGCGGCAGACAAATAACCTCTCTTTTCTGGTGTTGGAGGTGGTAAGCATTAAATGCTTGACAAGAAAAGTTGAAGTAATTGAGTTGACTCATACACGTTTTGCATAATTAAGTATGATCTTACCGTTGCATTTTATCCCCAACAGATCTAATGCTTTCATGTCACGGCAGATTAAAGAAATTCAATAAATTAATCCCCCTACCTCCAAACCGATCTTCCTAAGTTTCATGTTGAAGATGAACAAGGACCACCGGAGTGCTAGGCTACGGTGGTCGCTACTCTTGAGTGGCGGTAGCCTCGGCGGCCATGGCAGCTTTCTCGGCCTAATCAACTCTTGTTTTGTCTTTCCCATCATTTCACCCATCATAGCTGATGTTACGGCAGATGTTTTGTGAAAATGTCTACCGCACCTGATGGTCAGTGAGAAGAACCGACCCCCTTATTCAATTATGATGCCTGGAGACCTGCGTTTTCACATTGGAAAAGTGCCCCTTTAACATCTCGAGCACCGCACCAAAAGGGAGAAAAAAAGAGCATCACGTGGGGTGCTTTTGCCTCTCTTTTTTTGAACTGTTTTGGCAGGCCCCACATCATCACAGCAGATGTGTGTTTGGGTTGAGTGGGCTGGCTTGTATTCTGGTCTTAATTGATAGCCCAATGTCATTACCCCTTGTTCTCTGCCGCCATAGACTACTGGGCTTCGTTTGCCTTGGGCCCTCAAAGCAAAGTTTGAAGCTTTGGGCTTGGTCTGGTGTGGCAAAAAAAAAAAGGGGCCTCTACAATGTTCAACCAATAGGAGATTTGCATTCATGAGTTTGTCAAATGTAGACAAAGAGATACAATTTACGTACAACTTGGCACTTCGTAAATATCATATTGATGGCCTTTGGTACCCTAGGACAACCTAATTTTAGCTTTCGAAATTATGATCTAGACTAAATTGGCTACAGTTCTTTTATTTTGATATGTTGTTCAATGAAAAATTTTAGATGTCTATAACCTATATGATACATAGTGAATGCCTACTATGATTGTGACCATACGTAACTAAAAGTTATAGAAGCTTCAAACTTCTAAATTGAACCACAAAATACATACTTTTCTAAAAGCCTTGGAACCCACTCTCCATAGATTTGGGAATTCCACAAAATAATATCACCCAACATTATATAATCTTATGGAGGGTACTGGTGGAGTATGTAGCCCTTTACTGCGTGTGTGTGTTCTGGTATAGTGATAATATAAAAGGAGTTGTGTTTTAGTGTAGTGAAAAAGAAAAAAAGAAAAAAGAGTTGGTCTCTGAATTCAAAGGATTTTTTTCCCAGCATAAAGAAGACTAATGTCTCTTGGATATATCTCAGTAATGTTCTATGTACTTTGGTACTTGCCTAATGCAACGGTTTTCATCCCTGAACTTTCAAAAGGTTCATTTTTACACATGAATTTCATTATTTTAAAAAAATGTTAAGGGACGAAATTCATGCGTAAAAATAAATTTTTTCAAAGTTCAAGGACGAAAAATAAAATTTTCAAAGTTCAGGGACGAAAAACAAACTTCATGCAAAGTTTGGGGACGAAACAATTAAAAAAAATTCCTTTAATTTTAGACATTTTTTTAAAGAATTTGATAAGTGTTATTTATTTTTAAAATTTAAAATACGCATGGGACTACCTCAAGAAAATCTAGTGGTTTCCTATTCAGAGTTAGGAGTAGGCTAGGCCAGTGAGAGTTACCAGATACCAACCCAAGTTATGAGGGCTGTACGTACATTAACGTTTAATTCTCAATGTACAACAATATTTACCATAATGAAAAGACTAGAAAAATTGTGATTGCAAAGTCATATTTTCAGGAAACAAATTAAGCTTTGTGTGCTAATTGGGGCATAGTCTGATCAGGTGGTTTTTAAGGGCTGATACGTAGTTTCTGTTTGCTGGTCTGTGCTAGTTGTGGTTAAGGGTTTGCTCATTGTTTTGTTGTCCCTTTGTTTCTAGTTTTGTTGAGTTTTGGACTATTGTTACACTTGCATCTAAAACTAATATGAATTCAGACAAAAAAGTTTCCAACAAAGGTAGATTTATCCAGATCAATTTGTTTGAGTCAGACATGATTGATTGCGCAGAAAAATAAAAATTTAACATATATATGCTTTCACAATGTAAAGAAGATCTTTTGCTAACACATTACTAAATGATTGATATTGCCTTATTGATGACATTAAGAGATGTTTATAACACATGAAATTACAGGGAACGCCTATTATGGGCCTGACCTTGGAGGCCCCGTAGGAGATGGCGGTGGTGGTTCAGGAGCTCGGTAGTTTTGTAGACTTGGTGGTGGCGGTTGTTCCACTTGAGGCGGTGGCTGCTCCACTAT
>BKZX01029911.1:0-12242 GCA_014362285.1 Fagus crenata | reverse complement strand
TATGATTTGAGAGAAAATGGTTTGTAGAGAGAAAGACAAGAGCTAGAATATATTGTTTTTGGTATGTCTTTCAATTGGACATATCATGTATTTATATAGTGGTATGGGAGCCTTTCCCATTTAATTCCATATTAAATTTTAATTCATTTGATATTATAGACATTAGTATAGCATCAGTTTTTATTTTGTAATTTATTTTCTGCACATGTCCCTGTACATGTCCATGTTCATTTGCTAAAACCATCAATACATTGTTGACCAATTTCAAAAAGAAGCTGGCAGCAGTAACATCTTCACCCACTTTTTTTTTTTTTTTTTTTCTTTTTAAAAGAAAAGCATAACATTTAAACATTGACTTTGAATAGGATAAAAAACTGATATTTTAATATTAGTATGGAATTGAATTAGTGAGATTACTATACCTGATTTCAAATTTAAAGAATGTGTAACTGTTAGTGGGCATTTAATCAAGAATTAAAATGACATAATAATTTTATTTTATAAAAATATTTTAACACTTTGTTATAATCTAAAATTGACAAAATTTAAATTGAAATAATTTTATAAATTTTCGACTTTAATTGACAGAATTAAAAACTTGGAATATAATATAAACTAATTTCCCAACAAAAAGATAGTGCAATTTGAAGATCACAATTCAGTGTTAAAAGCAAATTGGAAATGGAAAATGAAAGACAAAGGTGGTGATTGCTGGATTTGGATATGAAAATCATGAGCTCCATTTGGAGTCTATTCAATTATAGTCACCTAAGGCCATCTCCAGCAGCAGTTTATACTTCCTCTTCATCTCTATTTATAGAGAACAAAACAACAAAACCCGGTTCCAGCAGTCTTTCAAAACTGCTCTTCGTCCTTAAATTTTTTTACAAAATGTACAGTAGCCTTTCAAAAATGAAAGGCTACTGTACACTTTGTAAAAATTAAACAATCAATATTTTTCTGGTCTGACTCCACTGTACCAACTGCCTTTTGTTCCGAAAATTTCTCTCTCTCCTCTCATTTCTTCCGAAATTTTTCTCTCTCTTCTTCTCTCTGCTCTCTCTTCTCTCTGCTCTCTCTTTTCTCTTTGCTCTTTGCTCTTTGGGGTTTTCTGTTTGAACAAACGAAACTTTCGGTCTCTCCTCTGAAAATTTTTTGGGGTTTTCTGTTGTGAAGCACGAAAATTTCTCTCTCTCCTCTGAAATTTTTTTCGGGTTTTCTGTTGTGAAGCACGAAATTTTTTTGGGGTTTTCTGTTGCCGGTGTGGTGGTGGTTGATTCGGTGGCTTGGGCTTCCCGATCTCGGCGTGGTGGTGGTTGATTCGGTGGTTGGGCTGATTCGGTGGTGGTTGATTCGGTGGTACCGGTTTCTGCCGATCTCTCTTCTTCTCTCTTCCGGCATGTGGTGGTTAACGGCGTGAGGTATATCATTTGTATTCGGGTTGATTTTGTGGCTATTTGTGTACTGGGGTTGAGGATGATTTTGTGTTGATTTTGTGGCTGTTTGTGTACTGGGTTGAGGTTGATTTTCTGTTGAATTTGTGATGAGGTTGGTTTCGGGTTGTTTACTGGTGTGGATGAGGTTCTGTTAGTTTGTGTGTTGAGGTTTTGATTGGAATTAGTTTGGGTGTTCAAGTTTGGATGAGGTTCTGTTACTCTGTGTGTTAAGCTTTTGATTGGAATTAGTTTGGGTGTTAAGTTTTTGATTGGAATTAATTTATGTGTATGTGTGTTGAGGTTCTGGTTTAATTGGATATACTTATAAAGAAATCAATTTTCATGTGGAAGAAAAATTAGTTGGCTGGTTTAATTTGCAGATAAATAATGTTGAGTTGAGAGTTTTTAAGCATAAAACTTATTCAATATTGTAACAAACTATAGTTTAAAGTAGTATACATCTGTCTATTGAGAAATTAGAGCCGAAACCCAATAAGTTTTGGACTACAAAATACCCCCAAACGTTTATAAGTTATAACAAAATATTTAATCAGATAGTCAAATTAAATATAAAATACAACAAAAATAAATAAATAGAACGAAGTAATCCATAATTTTATCTTCTTGTTCATCCTAAAAGAATTCGGTATTGAAATGCTTTGCAATTATAATTTGTTTCTAGTATATAATTTTCTTTTGGATGTATAATTTGCTATCCCTGCTAGAATATTTTATCCTGGCCTAACCAAACTTGATTAACTTCATCTATACCTGGCAGTTTGGTAATTACAACAGTTTTATTTTTACATACGTATGTATTATGAAATTATAGGTTGGATCTATTTGGGAATTGCAACAATTTTATTTTTACATACTCTTTATGTGTGATTGATACCTAATATTGTATTGTATTTTTATTAAGGATGAATTCTCAAAATGAAACCCCCAATTTCGTTAATCTTCTAGAAGATACGTACGAAGAATATATGATGGAAACCCCAAATGAGATGGATTATAATAATAATCCATTTCCATCCCAAGTTGAATCTACTAAAAAACCTAAAACACGTCAAGCCAATTTTACCATAGAAGAAGACTTGACTCTTATATCTTCATATCTCGCTATTAGCCAAGATCCGGTGCAAGGTACTGATCAAACATATGAAATATTGTGGATTAGAGTTCATGAATATTTTCATGCTCATACGACCTCCGAAACTAAGCGAACTATAGGTTCTCTTCAGAACCAGTGGTCAACCATTCAACTTGGCACCAATAAATATTCTGGGCGTTTGTCAAAGATTGAATCATTGCGTCAAAGTGGTCTAACTGAGGAAAATAAGGTGCATCTTATTAACTCTTCAAATTTGTTAATGCATCAATTTGTTTTAACTATTGAAAATATTAATTGTTTTTATTGTTGGAATTTTTTAGGTTGATCAAGCAAAACAATTGTATAAAGCAGAAAATGGCAAAAAATTTACGTTTGAACATTGTTGGAACGTGTTGAAGTATGCACCAAAATGGTTGAATAGTCATCAAAATGAGACACCAAGAAGAAAGAGAACGGAGACAACATCTTCTTCGGTAAATCTAGAAGATAAATGTGTCGCAAATGATTCCAACATAAACTTGGAGAGACCACCGGGTAGGAAGGCCGAAAAAGCTCGATTGAACAAACAAAAGAGCGACGAAGGTAGTAGCTCAAATGTGGAAGTGATGTTGAATGCCATGGCGGACGACAAAAAAAAAATCGCGGAATCGAGATTGGAATTTCTTGAGAGGGGCCGTGTTCAGTACATGGAGCTAGAGAATAAGCGTCTTTGTATTAAGGAAGAAAAAATCAATTTGGCAAAAATGAAAGAGGAAAGGGAAAGAATAAAAGAGGAAAAAACAATTTGTTTGGCAATAATGAAAGAGGAAAGGGAAAGAAAGAAAGAGGAGAGGGAAAGAATGAAAGAGGAGAGGGAAACATTGAGAGAGGAGGCGGCAATTATGACAATAAATGTAGATGCGTTGCCTCTAATGCAACAAGAATATTTTCGTCAACGCCAATCGGAAATCCTTGCAAAAAGACGTGGTAATTAGTAAATGATATTGTATTATTTTTGTATTATATTTATTAATGCTATTGTGTTGTATGAATTAAGAGAATACTTTGAACTTTTATTGTTATTAAATGTCCTTTGCTATTATGGTTGATAACTTAATTTATTACTTTGAACGTTAATGTGGTAAAATATATATAGCATTGGCTTTGCAAGTTACAAGTGTTAATATATTTTTTATTTAATAATAGAATTTTAAAGAACTTTCATAATAATTATATAGATTTGATAAACTTCAAATTACAATAAAGAGTAACATAAATAAATAATACAAGCATGAAAATTAAAACTAAATAATCTTATGATTGGCTATGTAGTTGCCACAAGTGCTCCACAAGATCAGCTTGGAGTTGAGAATGAGTTTCTCTACTTCTAATGCAAATATGAGATTGAATGAAATTCTGAACTTCAATTGTAGGCTCTCGTGACACGGGTATAGGGATGCTTTCAGGCACTTGTTCGTAATCATCATCTTGTTGTACTTCATTAGAATCGCGCTCATCTTCAATAATCATGTTATGTAATATTATACATGCTTTCATAATATCATTGAGAGTTGCTTCATCCCAAAAGCGTGCAGGTCCGCGCACAATTGAAAATCTTGCTTGAAGTATTTCAAATGCACATTACACATCCTTCCTACATGCCTCTTGAACTCTAGCAAAGTGTTTTTTCTTTGCTTCTACTGGAGCTGAGATTGTTTTCACAAAAGTTGACCATTGTGGATATATACCATCAGCAAAATAATATCCCATTGTATAATCATGACCATTGATTGAGTAATTCACTGGAGGAGCACGCCCTTGAGCAAGTTCCGTAAATACAGAAGAATGCTCTAATACGTTGATGTCATTATGAGACCCAGGAAGACCAAAAAATGCATGCCATATCCAACGATCATATGAAGCTATTGCTTCCAAAATAAGTGTTGGTTCACGAGAATGATCAGTATATTGACCTTTCCATGCTGTCGGGCAATTTTTCCATTTCCAATGCATGCAATCAATGCTCCCCAACATTCCTGGAAATCCACGCTTTTCGTTAATCGCGAGCAACCTAGCAATGTCATTGTTATTTGGTGACCTCAAGTACTCTTCAGAGAAAATATTAACCACCGCTTTAACAAATTTTTTTAGACTCTCTACTGCAGTGCTTTCCCCAATTCTCACATACTCGTCAGTAGAATCAGCTGCTACTCCATAAGCAAGAATCCTGAGTGCAGCAGTCATTTTTTGAAGGGACGATAAGCCAAGCGTTCCAGCAGCATTTCTTTTTTGAATAAAATATGGATCATACGCTTCTAGTGCAGATTGAAGACGAAAAAAAGTGGACGACTCATCCGAAACCTCATTCGAAATATATAAGAAGGAAAAACCGGATTATCTGAAAAATAATCATGAAAAAGCCTTTCTTCGCCTTGCAAATAATTGCGCTTAATGACCTTGCGGCCTACAATTGAACCATGATGTGATGTTGATGCTCGCTCTTTTTTCAATCTTTCGTCTTCCATTGCAAGAATTGAAAGTATCTCAACGTCATCATCAGTGTCAGACTCAAGAAGAGCCATTTCCATTTCCCTCATTTGATAATCACGAGACTTAAGATGATAATTATGATCCATAATATATGAAAGAGAAATTTGGGTTTGATAATGAAATAACAAATTGGGTTTGATAGTGAGTGAGTAAACTGAGTTTGAGATTAATGAAAGAGAGAATTTGGTTTGAGGTGAATGAAAATTGAGATAGGAAATAGTCCTATTTATACTAAAAAAATATGACTGTTGAAATAGGAGACAATGTTACCGTTGAATAACGTTGTATAATATTACTGTTGAATAACGTTAACGTTGATTTTTTTTATAAATATTATTTTGATTAAAAGCTTCAGATAAATGATTTCAGAAACAAAAAAAAAAAAAGTTAAAAAATAATAATAATAAATATCAAACAACATTCCGGTGCAGAGATATTTTTTTGCCAAAAATCAACAGAAATTTTTTTTTTTTCTTTTCTCAGATGTAACTGGCAGAGCACCTCACCACCGCCCATAACCCACCCCACGGCCACGGCTTGAAGGAGATGCCCACCCCGCGAAGGAGAGAACCACCCCAGCCTGCCGCGGTGGCTTGCTGTGCCCGATCCCTGCCGGTCTGGAGGTCACCCACGGCCAAGCCTGCCGCCTGGGGTTGCCGTGCCCACCGGAATGAGTTTCTGAAACTTTCGGTCACCGTCTCCTAGTCCCAGCTGTTTGGGTTGCTGGAATTTTTGTTTGTTTGGTTGCTGTGAGAAATTAATTTGGGTGAGAGTTGGTTATTTTTGGTGGGAAGTAATAATAAAAAAATAGTTTTTAATAGAATAGAGAGTAAAATAAAGAGTACTGCTGGAGTGGTTATTTAAAAAAAAAAATAGAGAGTTGTTAAAAAGTGTAATTTAAAGATAAAGATAGAGATAAATTTAGAGTATTGCTGGAGATGGCCTAATCAATCTTGGATAGATTTGGTTCTACTCTAAACAAACTTTTAGTTTTATTCTAATGATTATATTGATTTTCATTTCTCAGAAAAATGATTTTATTCTTAGAAAGTTAGAATAGTCTGTAAAATCGATTGTAAATGCATCTTTTAAGTATCATCGACATTTTTGTTCACAGAGAAAAGAATGGCAATGATCCAACTCTCATTAAACTCCTTATTTATTTATTTATTTAAGTTTTTAATATAAATTGTTGAAAACCATCACCTCTATCATTCTTATTTCTTTTCTAATTTCCAGTTGCGAGTCATACATGTAACTATTTTTTTTAATAACAAACCAAACACACCTACTGAATTTTGAGCACACGTCTTTAATTTTTTTTATCCAAATTTTATAAGAGAATGAAATTAAACTAGAACACATTGGGAATACTCTTTTGCCGTCATGTAGCATGCAATTCACTGCGTATTATATCATTGTTAATTTCATATATTTTTAGTGCTAACCTTTTTTTATTTTTTATTTTTTATTCTTTTCTTGCTAATCAGGCTAACCTTTGTTTTTATCACATTAAATTCTGTCCCAAGTCATAAACAGGTAACGGACCCCACAAAGTTGATACCCTAATCTAATGTCCCTAATTCTCAAACCTTAGCAGTTGGGAATTCCAGAAACAAATTGACTTCAAAACCATTGCCCAATATCAAGAAAAGGCCACCATTGTGTTCTATCCTCGCAGCCATTGATTTCTCTTAACAGTCCACAATCTTTTTTGACTTGATCATCTCTCTAGTCTTCTATTATTTAATGTTTAATTAGAGAAAGCACAAACCACTAATAGTAATTTACAATTTTCCATTTTAAAAGATAAAAAAGTCTAAGAGTGGGATTTTGACAAAAGGGAAAGACTGTTCCTATCCACAGCCCACGTGCAGCCATGTTCCTTTTTTCTTTGGCCATCATAAAACCTCAATTTTCAAAGACATATACTAATTACTTACGGTTGATCCATTGAATATTGGAGAAAAGTTTGTTTGATTTTTAAAGTAAATTTGACCATTGCATTCCAACATTAGGAAGCAAGACAATGTTTTGTTTCGTTCTTATTTTGACTTTGGTGTCACAACTCACATGTGGATAAGCTTCACAACCACAAGGTTTCTTGCACAATTTGCACTCTCCTGGGTCTTGGCTTGGTCCCACAGGATATGTGCGTCGCAAAAGTGAATGCACTCTAAACAGGACCCTAGCTTGCACAATTTATTATTATTATTATTATTTTCTAAAATATTTTTCGGAATGCAATCAAACAAATGAAAAAAAAAAAAAAATTTATTTTTCCTGAAATCATTTGTATTTGAAAATATTTTATGTTGAAAAATAGGAACCTAAATCAATAATATTTTTAAAATTTCCAAATTATTACATGACTATAATGCATAACATTAATATAATGTAGTTAATTCCAAAATCAACCTAGAATATAGTTCACAACAATTAATAAAAGATTATAAAACAATCAATCATCCAACACGATTTGAAATATAACCATCTAAAATAGTTCAAGATAAAACCATCTACATAATCATAATGTTTTGCTGTTATTTTTGGAGCCATAAAAATTGGGATGGTTATGTAGATTTTCCAAATCATATAAATAATTTTAATTTTTTATTTAAATTTTTACATATTTTATTATTAAGAACAATCTCATTCATCAAAAGCTTTATCGATTTGAACAGTCTCAGCACGTACCTCTTCATCTGCTTCATCTCTGTCACTGTCACACTCTCACTGTGGGTAATTTCGTAATTGGGTATGGATGTGGGAGTGGGATGGTATGAAATGGGTTGAGGGGCATTTGGATTAGGGCTCGTCTCTGGACTTTGAATGGAAGGTAAAGCTGTTTTTTAGTTTGGTTGGGCTTAGGTTTCTTGGTCCAAGGTCTGATATGAATTGTTTTGGGCTAAGTGGCCCAATTAGAAATTCGGCTGGGGCTTCAAAGTTGTCCATACATATGCTAATTTTGTAGGCCAGAATATGAATAAGAGAACAGCTAGGATAGGAGAGCAGGCCTATTCAAAGGATCGGATCTAGATGACTAATATGTAATAACACACTGAAAAATTAAGATTACAATAATTACTATTAAACAAAAACCTTGTTGGGTCAAGATGAAAAATGAGATAACGCTTTTGATGAATGAGATTTGAGTTACGTGTATCAATGAAGAGGGGAAGTTTATCGAAAAAAAAAAAAAAATGAAGAGGGGAAGGGCATCAGGATTTGTGTGGTTATAACTTGTAACCATTGGCATTGCAATCCTTCTCAATGAACTGCAATCTTTACCCTTTTCTTTCCAAATGATGCTCTAAAATGACCATTTTCTTTAGAAAGGAACTAAAAACATTTACTCATATTACTAATTTATTATAAAAAGTTAAAACGATGATCCTTGGCTTGCCAATCTTTTATTTTTATTATTTAATTTGATAGTTACAATAATGAGATATGAAAGATTTAACCTATGGTTCTACTCATAACGAGAGTAGATAATACCACTTAACTACAAAATTCTTAATGCCAAAAACTACAAAATTTTTAATGTCAATCTTTTTCTTATTAAACATAAATAAAAGCATTTGATCTAGATGTAAACTCCATGTAAGATTAGAAACGTGCTTACCCGTGTATCTCTACTAATAGATGCTCTTTTATTAAGAGATAGGTCTAATAGCTCTTAGATTTTATGAGATCATTGGTACTAACTAACATCTTGGGATAGTCTAAAGGGATTTATTCTTAAACAATGTTACTTTCTATTTCATTTTATTCTTTTATTTCAAAACATCTAAATAATATTACTTAGTTCTCTAATTTAAAAAAAAAAAAAAATTACTTAATTTCCTTCCATTACATTTTGTTCTATTCATTAAACACATTACCTTCTATTTCTTTCTAAACTCCCAGAAGAAGACTTAGAGTATGAAAGCTCTGAAAGATACCACATTCACATTTAAAAAAAAAAAAAACCTCCATTACTAGTAGGGGTGTAAGCTTCACCGACACAACCGACCAAACCGCAAGAACCGCACCGAACCGCATCTCACCAAACTGCAACTGATCTTAATAGGTGCAGGTGCAGGTGCGTGTAATAGGAAAACCGCATTATAAGGTGTAGGTGCAAGTGCGTGTAATAGGAAAACCGCATAAAACCGCACCGCATCTCTCTGATTACACCCCTAGTATGTTATACTTGTATGCTAATGCTATATGCAGGTGATGTTACATTATATTTGTATGCTCATGGTATGTGAAAGTTGAGATTGAGTTATATTTGTATAAGAATGATATATATGTGCAGGTTGAGATTTAAAATTATCATTCATTCTATGAGATATGTATATTATAATTTTTTTTTCTTAAATATTTAGGTTGAGATTGAAAACTATGATTTATATTTGTATGCTATAGTTAGTCAAATTTTTGAGTTGTTGTAAAGGTGGATTTTTTAAATTCAAATTGACATTTGGACTAGCCCAATCCGACCCAAATGAGTCCAACCCAAACCGCAAGACCGCACCTATACCGCACCACACCAAACCGCACCGCACCGTGTCAAAACCGATCTTAATAGGTGCAGGTGTAGGTGCATGTAATAGAAAAACCGCATTATAAGATGTAGATGTATAAATCTAAAGAAAACCGCACCGCACCTCACCGATTACACCCCTAATTACTAGAGGTTTTCAATTTTTAGAAACCTCAAGAAAAGACTCAGCTAAAAACGATATAAAAGCATCCGAATTCAAAAGTCAACCTGATCAAATGGCGTCAGCAATCCCACAATCACTAAGGCCACTGTTTCACCAGCACAGAACAAAAACCAGATTCCTCATAGCTCTGAACCCAGCAGATAAATGGAACAACAACAACAACAATGTTCCTAGTAGTTCTTCTAGAGTCGCCCTTCTCCATCATCCTCTCTCTAATCCTGTTCATCTTACTCTTTCGCTTTGCCATCGCTTTTTTCTTCCTCCTCATCCTCTTCGTCTTCTGCGCCGACTTCGTTCACCTCCTTTTCGACATTTTCTAACTCTCATGACCACTCCTCAGGCCGCCGCTCCAGACTCCACTCAGCCATCAACCAAAACGGTACGCACCTGCCTGATCTCTCTATCTATATAGCTTTATCATTATTCATTCATTTGGGACTAATGGGTCACTCTTGGTTTTGCATAAAATTTGTGATAATTGGCTGTCTCTCTAGGTTTTTAATCATATATGAGAGTAATGGGTGATTGTGGGTTCGTCCAGTAAATTGTGATAATGGGGTTTTTCTGGGCTGTTTTAGGGTTTTCAGTCATATTTAAGTAATGGGTCACTTTGAAAAAATCTGAATCCATTAATAATTTGTGCTAATTGACTGTTTCTCTTGGTTTCTATCTGTGATGTGTGTGTAATGGTGGGTTCAGATCACAATAATTTCACAACAATGCTGAAGTCTCAAGCTGAAAATGCTAGATATTAAAGTGATATCAATGGTAAAATGCTAGATATTAAAGTGCTATCAATGGTGGGTCCAAATGAGAACTAATAGAAAGCTGTCAACTCAACTCTTAAAAATTGTTGTGATTACTGTAATTTATAATTGTATGGTTATTGGATGTTCTTTAGGTTTTTCTGTCATATGGGAGTGTGATGGGTTACTCTATATTTATTGATAATTTGTGATCATGGGTTTTGATTCAGTCATGTATGAATCAGTGGCGGCCTGGTGATGAGATTTATCTGTGCAAATTAGGGTCTTGAGTAATGGGTTTTAGGTTTTGAATGTGCAGGTGAGGGTTGTGATAAAGGGGCGGGTACAGGGGGTGTTTTATAGGAATTGGACGGTGGAGAATGCAACCCAATTGGGGCTGAAAGGTTGGGTGCGGAACAGGAGGGATGGCTCTGTGGAAGCTCTGTTCTCTGGGAACTCTGATGTGGTCCAGGAGATGGAGCAAAGGTGTCGCCGGGGTCCACCGGATGCTATGGTTACTGGGCTTGAGGTTTTTCCTAGCAGCGATGATCCTGGTTCTGGATTCGAGTGCAAACGAACTACCTGATCAATCCATGTAAAAACATAGTATCATTTCAATGCTAGTATGTATACTCTTTTCCTCTACTTAAAATATGCATCTAAATGAGGAAACATATATGATGTATTTATGAATCAGTGATTATCTTGTTGAATAACATGCTTCAAAATGACTTCTTATATTAATTATAGGATCAACTTGCGAATATTTGGTTTCTGTTCAGATGTGTTTTGTTGATGAGTATTATGTTTAAACTAAAGATGTGTTTGTATAAGATTGATTCCCTTACAATACATCTATCAGAGTCAGAGAACATGGCTGTTGATTAAATATCTTTGAATAGCTTGTATCCTTCTCAGTAGTTGCTTCATTATTGATGAACCATATATTAATAGATAATTGTTAGGAATCCGCTGGTTCCTATGAGACTTCAATGAGAACGAATGTGAAATAAATGGGAATGAGTGAGAATTGACTTCATTCGAGGTAGTCACCCTCCAAGAAGACTATAAATGAAAGGAAAATTGAAAAGAGAATCTCTAGAGAGAAAAGTGTAAAAGCTTAATCTTATTTCTTCAAATGATGAGTCCCACCACTTTACAAAGGTATTTATACATGTACATGCTCAATTCTCATTGGTTAGCTAATTGCACATGTGTTAAATCATAAATGTGTAATGCCTAACTAACTATAGACATGTGCTACCTTCTAACTAACTCATTTAACATGTGCTAAATATACATGTGTGATTGGGTTCCTAACAAATAGTACTCTAGGAACTTGTGGGGCCTGAATAATATGATGAAAAAAAGATGGGGCTCTTTCCTTTGCGTTTTCCCCACAGTGATTCAGCGCAAAATCATCATGAGGAGATCCTAGTTGTGATAAGGCGACCTTATCTGCCAGCACCCCTAAAGTCTTTCTTGTTGAACTTCTGGTTCTGATCCTGATAGAGGAATCTACAAGTCTTAATCATAGAATATACATTCTAATTCAATCGTCAATCTGAAATGTTTTGTTATAAGATGTTTGAAAAATTGATGTGAATGTATAATATGATACTAGATTATACATGTTGTCAGGGTTGGTTATTGTGATAATTATAATCCTAGATTATTCATTGGTGCGATAATTAAGCAG
>BKZX01029909.1:0-10587 GCA_014362285.1 Fagus crenata | reverse complement strand
TTCAATAGTCATTAACAAGCCATCTAGGAGAGCTCTCAATTCAGCCTGAACAGAAGATGCAATGCCAAGAGATCTAGAAAACCCCCTAACCCAATCCCCCCTACAGTCCCGGATCCCACCCCCCCCCACCTGCAGGACCAGGATTCCCTGAAGATGCACCATCTGTATTAAGCTTAGCCCAACCTGAGGGAGGAAGGAGCCATTTTATAGTGATAGAGTGAGAGTTCTTGGGATTCTTCCCATTGCCCCACAAACAAAAGAACTCAGATGCAAAAGAGAGTGTGGAAGTAGGTGTATTAGAAAAAGAAGTGCCAGGTTTGAAAATCACTTGATTGCGGCGAAGCCACAAATTCCACAAGCCAAAAGAAAAAACAGTTTGCCACTTGATGTGGCTCGAAGGATGAATAACTAAAGAAGTGCAATTAGCCCTCAACCAATCAATAAAAGGAAGATTGAAAGAGTTGAGACTACACTGGAGAGGCACAATGTCATTCAAAAATGATTTAGAATCTGAACAATCCCGAAGAACATGAGACAAGGACTCCATAGGACAAGAGCATCGAGGACAAGAAGGATTAAGATTGATACCCCTATGAGCAAGAGTAGCTCTAACAGGCACACTATCATGGTAACATTGCCAAAGGAAAAATTGTATTCTAGGACTAGTCAAGGTATGCCAAAGCCAAGTAGGACTACTAAGGCTATCCAAAGTATAGGAGGGCTTACAGGCTAGTTGGTATGCCTTCCTCAAACTGAATGATCCATCCACCGTGTCCCAAACAATGCAATCCTCCAAATGACTCAAAGTACAAAAATAATGGCTCTTGATTTGAGCACAAATAGGAGGAGGGAGAACGATGGACAGCCTGCTAAAATCCCAAAAGCTAGTCCCCTCAATGAGGTCACAAATCCTAAAATTGGACTCCTCAACAGACAACGGACCATGAATCATTTCTCTTAGAGTGTGATCTCCCACCCATTTATCATTCCAAAAGGAAACATGTTAACCATTATTGACAACCCAACGGAGGCCATTTCTAAACACCTCATGCCCAAGCTTGAGGCCTCTCCAATTAGAGGAACCCCCTCTATGAACCGGTAATGGGACAGAAGTAATGCCATTAGGACAATATTTAGCTGTAAGAGTCCTTGCCCACCAAGATTCCTTTTCATCGTGGAGCCTCCAATTTAACTTAGCTAAAAGAGCTTTGTTTCTAGGCTTAGTAGCATATAAACCAAGTCCTCCATCCCTTTTGGGTCTACACACTTTATCCCAACCTATTAGGTGCATTTTCTTACTCTCACTAGTCGAGCCCCAAAGAAAGTTCCTATTAAGTCTATCAAGATCATTACAAATGCTACTAGGGAGAGTAGTATTTTTCATGTAGTAAGTAGGCAATGAGGATGTGACGGACTGAATTAAGACAACTCGACCTGCAGGGGAGAGGAGTTTGGACTTCCAACTTGTGAGTTTTGCTTGGACCTTTTCAACAATGAAGTTGAAGTCTGTAGTATTCCTACCATTGGATCGCAAGGGAAAACCAAGGTACCGACCAATATCCTGAGTGCTAGAGACGCCCAAAATCCTACAAAGCCTAGAAACAACATTCGGTTGAACATTGGGGGAGAAAAGGACCTTGGACTTGGAAAGGTTAATTTTCTGCCCAGAACAAGAACAGAAATCATCAAAGACAGCAATGATAGTCCTACAACAAGTCTCAGATGCATCAGCAAACAGTAAGAGATCATCAGCAAAAAAAGAGATGAGAGAAGGAAGGACCACTTCTAGAAGCTTTAATAGGTTTCCAAGTCTTGTTTTCACAAGCTTCAAAGATTCTAAGGCTGAGGTACTCCATACACAAGATGAACAAATAAGGGGATAATGGATCTCCTTGTCTGATACCCCTAGAGGGACTAAACTCCTCCATACGCCCACCATTAAAAAGAATTGAGATGGTGGAAGAGGAAACACAATCCATGATCATGCTAATCAGATGGCTAGGGAAATGGAAGAAGAGAAGAACCTCACGAATGAAACTCCACTCAAGGCGATCATAGGCTTTCTCAAGGTCAATTTTGACCACCAAACTCCCTGATAATCCTTTCTTTTTATGTAAAGAATGAATGACCTCTTGGGCAATGATAACATTATCAATACCATGCCTGCCTGGAACAAAGGCAGCTTGGAAGGGTGAAATCAGATTGCTAAGGAGAGGTCTAATCCGGGCCACAATTGCTTTAGTGACAATCTTATAGACCATGTTGCAAAGACTAATGGGTCTAAATTGGGTAAGAGGCATTTGGGAATCAGTGATATAAGAGTCTGATTCAGATAATGAGGCATTCTGCCACATTTGAAGATATGGGACACTTCTTTCACAACTGAATCACTAATAATGTGCCAACATCTTTGGAAAAATCCCGGATGAAGCCCATCAAGGCCAGGGGCCTTGAAAGGTTTAAGGGATCAGAGACTAGACTTAATTTCCTCAATAGATAAGGGAGCATCTAAATTTTGAGCCTCTAAATCAGAGAGTCTCGGGGCATTAGGAAGGGCACTCAATCGGTAAGAGGAGAGATGGGATGTAGAGAATAAGGCAGAAAAGCCCATTTGGATGAGGTTCATAACTTGGTCCCTATTTTCAACCCACTCACCCATACTGTTCTTAAGCCTAGTGATCCTATTAAACCTCCTACGAACAATGGTGGACGTATGGAAAAACTTGGTGTTCCGATCACCCTCAACAACCCAACTAACCCTAGATTTGAGAGCCCAAAAGTCCTCTTCAAGATTGAGAATGGAATTGAATTCTGTTGTTAGTATTTATGTATAATATAGCTTAATTGTAGGAGTAAATCACGTAATTAGCTATGATTGATTGTTTCCTTATTTAGACCTATTGTACATCTATATAATATACCTCCTAGAGAGAAGAATATACACAGAAAATATTCCGCAAATAATTCTAGATGGTATCAGAGCAGGTTACCTATTCCTCTTTGAAAACCCTAAAAATTTAGGGTTTCTTTGTTCTCTATCTCGGATTCTGGCGCCACCAAGACTCGCCGGTACTTATCTCGATCACCAAGCTTCACCGGTGGTCACCTCGGATCTTATTGGCTCACCAGGCCTCGCCGGTGACCATTTCGGACTTATATCGGCTCACCAGGCCTCGCCGGTGACCATCTCGGACTTTTATTGGCTCGCCAGGCTTCGCCGGTGACCATCTCGGCTCCTCGTGCTCCACCTAGACTTGCGGTGACCCTCTCGGCCTTTCTTTGCACCACAGGTCTTACTCCGGTGGCTCTTGACTCTCGATCTACTGCTCTCGGCTATTCCCAGGCTTGTCTTGGACCTCGTCTTGGTTCTCTCATGCCGCTGCCAGCACCTACCTCTCTCGGCTTTTCTCGCACCCACAGTGAACATTTGACTCTTGGTTCTTAAGTTTGTGGGTATCAGATTTTTTTTTAAAGTGGGTATCAGACTAAAGTGGGTAACACCAAGTCATCTTTGGTAACACCGACTCCTTTGTGGTACTATTGGCCTCATTTTTTGTTATCTTGACAGCTTGACTTCCAGGATTCCCTTTTCTTTGGCTCTATGACTAGTACCAAATTAAAAGGCTCCAATTATCTTCGGTGGTCACGAGTTGTTCGTGTTATCTTGAAAGTTCGTGACATTATCTTGTTCCAGTTCAAAACTTTTGGTTGTATCACAAGGTTACGTGACCGCGGTATCAAGCAGTGTACTCATTGTGGTTGTACTATTCATTATGTTTATGGGGACAATTCCAGTTCTCTTCCTGTGGACCAGGTTCTTATTAGCAAAACTGAGTATGATTCATTTCTCCAGCGTGCTAATGCCTCATCCTCCTTGCTGATCGCTTTAGGTAACACTTGTCTTCATTCCTCTTCTAGTCCGTCTTAGGTTATCGACTCAGGAGCTTCTGACCATATGACCGGTAATTCTTCACTTCTTTTACATACTTCTAGTCCTTGTTCCCCTTCATTTGTCACTGTTGCTAATGGTACTAAAACTCCTGTCCAAGGGAAAGGTACTGTAACCACTTCTGATCTCACTTTGTGTGATGTTTTATACTTACCTGAGTTCCCTTTTAATCTATTGTTTATACACAAACTTACCCTTGCCTTAAACTGTTCTGTTGCTTTTTATCCCTCTCATTGTGAATTTCAGGATCTGAAGACGAAGAGGATGATTGGTGGGGGATTTGTCAAAGATGGACTCTACTACTTTCAACCATCTAGCACCTCGATTCCATCTGCTCTTCATTCTACAAATTCTCCATATCAGTGGCATTGTCGTCTTGGGCACCCTTCGTCGGTCAATCTTAAACATTTAGTACCCACCTTACCTACTTTTTCTAATTTTAATTGTGAAACTTGTGAACTTAGTAAACATCATCGAGCTACTTTTAAACTTCGCACTGATGACCCATGTTTACATCCGTTTGAACTAGTTCACTCTGATATTTGGGGGCCAGCTCGTACCACTGGTTTATGTGATGCTCGTTATTTTGTCACTTTTATTGATGATCATTCTCGTTTAACTTGGATTTATGTGCTTAAAGATAGATCTCAATTGTTTTCAGTCTTCCAATCTTTTTATGCTGAAATTTCTAATCAATTTAATGCCAAACTTCTTGCTTTTCGAACTGATAATGCTCGTGAATATCTAGATAGTGCGTTCCAGCAATTTCTTGAGTCTAGAGGTATTATACATCAAACATCTTGTGTTCGTACTCCTCAACAAAATGGCATTGCAGAACGGAAAAATGGGCCCATTCTAGCTATTGCTCGTGCTCTCATGCTCCAAATGCATGTCCCTAAGCTTTTTTGGGCAGATGCAGTTCTTACTGCCGCATATCTTTTGAATAGGATGCCATCTCGTATTCTCAAAGGTAAGTCTCCTTTTGAGATGTTCTTTCCTGGCAAAAATCCCTTCTCTGTTCCTCCAAGAGTCTTTGGTTGTGTTTCTTTTGTTCATAATCACAGTCCCAATCGTGACAAACTTGATCCTCGTGCTCATAAGTACATCTTTCTCGGTTATTCTCGTACTCAAAAAGGATATCGGTGCTACAGCCCTTCCTTACGCAAACACTTTGTCAGTGCTGATGTGACATTCTTTGAGGATATCCCATATTATTCTCCTTAGGGAAGACAGTTACAGGAATCTATGTTATCTGCCCCTGTTATCCCTACACATGTTCCCATTGCTCCTCCAACTTCCCCTATTTCCATTGTTCCTCCTGTTCCTCTTATCTCTCAGGTTTATGTTCGTCGGCGAAATCAGGATGTCCCTCTCGTTCCACCACCACCACCAATAGAGTTCTCTCTACCACTTCCCCCATCCGCCTCGCCGTCTGCAGATTCGCCTCCTCCTCAGTCTACCTCGGATCTTGATCTTTCCATTGCCATTCGTAAGGGTAAGCGTACTTGCACTGAGCATCCTATCTCTAACTGTGTTTCCTTTGATCATCTGTCTCCTTCTTTTAAAGCATTTTCTTTATCATTATCATCTCTTGTTGTTCCTAAGTCCTACAGGGAAGCCCTTTCTCACCCTGGTTGGCGTAAGGCAATGGAAGAGGAAATGCATGCTTTAGAATTGAATCATACTTGGGATCTAATTCCCAAACCTGCAGGAACTTCTATTGTTGGTTGTCGTTGGGTTTTTACCGTTAAACAAAATCCTGATGGTACTGTTGATCGCTTAAAGGCTCGTCTTGTGGTCAAGGGCTTCACTCAGACATATGGCCTTGATTACACCGAGACTTTTTCTCCTGTTGCCAAGTTGAATTCTATCCGTATTATTATCTCCCTGGCTGCTAATCTTGATTGGCCACTTCACCAACTCGATGTCAAAAATGTCTTTCTGCATGGTGATCTTACTGAGACTGTTTATATGACTCAACCACCCGGGTTTGAGTCCAAGGGGGAGTGTGTGTGTCATCTCAAGAAATCTATCTATGGCCTCAAACAATCTCCACGTGCTTGGTTTGACAAATTCAGTAAGACAGTGGTTTCTCATGGTATGACTCGCAGCCAAGCAGATCATTCTGTCTTCTTTAAGAAGACAAGAACTGGTATTGTGATATTAGTTGTTTATGTGGATGATATTGTCATCACTGGGAGTGACAAGGAAGGCATCCGGATCTTGATCAATCATCTCAGCTCGAGTTTTCTCACTAAAGACTTGGGTAAGCTTCGTTATTTTCTTGGTATTGAGGTTGCTAGATCAAAAGCAGGCATAAGCTTATCTCAGAGAAAATATACCCTCGACATTCTACAAGACACAGGTTATCTTGGCTCCAAACCTGTTGCTACACCCATGGAACCCAATCTGAAATTAATGCCAGACGAGGGTGACTTTGTTGATGATCCAGACACCTATCGTAGACTTGTTGGTAAACTTATTTATCTAAACATTACTCGGCCTGATATTTCTTATGCAGTTAGCATTGTGAGTCAATTTATGACCAATCCTCGAGTTCCTCACATGAATGCAGTCATACGCATCCTAAAGTATCTCAAAAATGCTCCAGGTCGTGGTCTCTTTTATCGATCATCTGGTCATCTCCGCATTGAAGGCTATACTAATGCTGACTGGGCAGGGTCACCTTCAGATCGAAAATCTACCACTGGTTATTGTACTTTCATAGGTGGTAATCTTGTCACTTGGAGAAGTAAGAAGCAGTAAGTTGTAGCTCGCTCTAGTGCTGAAGCAGAGTACCGTGCCATGGCTCATACCACTTGTGAGTTAACTTGGTTGAGAACTGTTCTTCAAGAATTTGGACTCTTAACACAAGGTCGAACACCTCTTTACTGTGACAATCAGGCAGCCATTCATATTGCTAGTAATCTAGTCTTCCATGAAAGAACCAAGCATATCGAAGTTGATTGTCACTTTGTTCGTTCTAAAGTGGAATCAAAAGACATCATCACACCATTTGTACCTTCTGGAAGTCAACTAGCAGACATCTTCACTAAAGCTCTTCCCAAGAATGCCATTGACTCTATTTGTAGCAAGCTGGGAGTCATTGATATCTACTCTCCAGCTTGAGGGGGAGTGTTGTTAGTATTTATGTATAGTATAGCTTAATTGTAGGAGTAAATCATGTAATTAGCTATGATTGATTGTTTCCTTATTTAGACCTATTGTACATCTATATAATATACCTCCTAGAGAGAAGAATATACACAGAAAATATTCCGCAAATAATTCTACAAATTCCTCTCGTAGGGATTTTTCAAGTCTAACTACGGAACTAGAGGGTTGGTTAGCCAAAGCTTTTTGAGCTCCAGAGATCCTAGCCAGGACACGTTTTTTCCTTTGAAAAATATTACCAAAAGTGTGCCTATTCCAAGACAAGACCAACTCAGTAAAAGTATTCACATGAACAGGGAGATTGACATTAGTATCAGACCAAGCATTAGTTACAACAGAAAAAAATTCAGGGTGAGAGAGCCACATAGATTCAAACCGAAAAGGTCGCGGGATATTACAATTATTTTCAGGAGACAAGGATAATAAAATAGGCCAGTGGTCAGAATGGTTACGAGTCAAATGAGAGACAAAGGCCTCTGGGAAGAAAGTTCTCCACTCAGAGTTGGCCCAAGCCCTATCAAGACGTTGCATAATCAGGGAAGATACAGGTTGACCATTGGTCCAAGTATATTTAGGCCCAGAGAACCCCAAATCAATCATATTGCAATTATTCATACAATCACAGTATTCAGAAATTCTGCTAGCATTAGGAATATTCCCACCCCATTTTTCATCACTAGAGGTAATGTCGTTAAAATCACCAACCATTACCCAAGGTAAAGAGTGTAACCCAGCAACAGTAGAAAGGTTTTGCCAAAGCATCCTACGTTCAGACCTACGAGGACTCACATAGATTATTGAAAGTAACCAAGAAGAATTAGAACCAAATACCTTAATCGAAGTGTGAATTTCTTGTTCCGTTGAGCAAAGGTGATTAATCTCCACAACGTTAGTTTTCCATAGAATCCAGATGCCACCCGAAAAGCCAATAGTTTGAGAGCACAAAAACCCATCAAACGGGAATGATTTTGCCAAGTCCACAGCTCTAGGACCACTAAGCCGAGTCTCTGTAAGAATCAGGATGCCTGGATTATTAATCTGCAACAAATCATGCAATGCTCGACGAAAACACGGGTTTAGAACTCCATGGCAGTTCCAAATAAGCACATTCAATCCTATTTGGTTCCCTGACATAAAGGATGGATTAGTTGTTGGGAGCAAGCTCCCTGTCTCCTCCATAGCATTCCAAGCCATCTTTGGCCACATTTCCCATATTACGTTCTTCAGAGCCCTCATGCTGAGTTGGTACGCTAGATAACTTGTTCCTCTCATCTCTGAGCTCTTGATGATCATTGAGAATTCTGGGACACATTTGGCTGTCTGTGCAAGGGCCACTGAAGCTAGATTGCCGACCCAGTTCAGGTTGGTGGGTACTGAGAGAAGCACTGTCCTCTCAGTGAACCATTCGGGTAGAGTTGCTGAGAGAACCTCCTCCAGAAATTGAGACAATCTTAGCTCCGGAGATGGTTGATAAAGCTTCCTCAATACACTGTTGACCCCGGCTGTTCTCGGCAGATCGGAGTGAAAGTTCCAGAACGGGCTGCTCTCTTGAAGCCAAGCTAAGTCTTCGAGGGGAGGGTGATCTAGAGAGGCGCTGGAGATCACGCGAGGAGCTATATTTTGCCACGCTTGTGCCATCTCGACCTGGTACCAACCCCAAATGTGTAGCGGGTCCGCTCGAATCATCTCGATAATCTCCTCGTCCAAGTGCACGACTTTGCCTTTCACTCCTATTGTCCAAAAAAAAGGGCCTTGAGATAACCGTGGAGTTGGAGGCTCCATTTGGATTGTGGGGAGCTCTATGCAGAGGTGTTTGGGGTCAGAGATTGAAGGAGCTGCTAGGATTGGGCGGCACAAGGATGGAAGAGATGTTAGGTTTAGGTGTTAAGTTACTTTGGGCTGAGATTGGTTGGGATTGAATGGAGCTCGGGCTTGGTATTGGGCTTTGCTGTTTTTGGTCTTTCGGTCCATTAACATCAGGTCCAGTTGGTGGGCTTCGTAACGGCTCAACTACAGCCTTTCCTTTTGAGTTTGGATTCGCACTCGATTTCCAGCGGAATTGAGGAGCTTGTTTTGTTTTCTCCGGACTTGATGTACTAGCACTTCTGTCTTTGTTTGTTTGTGCAGCACGCCTAGGAGCCAAAGTGACCACGGAATTCTCCTCTCCACTCCGAGCAAAATTGTTAGGTTTTGGTTTATTTTGTCGTTTACGTCTAGAAACAAGCATCCACGGACCAAAAGTTGATTTGGCATCTCTTTCAGGAGAATTCGTTGGGGGCGGAGCATCAGACTGTGCCGGAGCTGTAGGAGCCAACGGAGTGGTTCCACCACGTTCAGGGCACTTATCAATTTTATGGCCAATTCGTCCACAATGGAAGCAGAGAAGGCCTATGCCTTCATAAATCACAGCTTGCCTAACCTTCCCCACACGGATAGTTTTAATGAGCGGTTTGTCTAGGTCCAGTTGAATACAGAGACGAGCAAAACGCCCTCTGGTACCTGATGCTGTATTGAAATCTACACGGAGAACAGGACCTAACACATGTCCAATAAGAAGCAGAGATTCCTTATCATAATATTCTACTGGCAGTTCAGGTAATCGGACCCATACAGCCACAGTGTTTACCGAAGCTTCAGATGGACGGAAATCCGGCACCCATGGCCTTAAGGAAAGGAAATGCTCGCCAATAAACCATGGTCCTCCTTTCAGGATTTTGTCAAAGTCATCAGTCAAATCCAGTTTCACCAGGAAGAATCCCAATCCCAAATCAACACATGAGAACCCCCCAATAGGCTTCCATAGTGATTTTAATCTGTTTACCAAAAATAGGTACCCCACAGATCGGCCAAAAACTTTGACAATGAATGATGTGCTCCATGGAGCCCGAATACGAAGCTTAGTCTCACGAGGGATAGAGATGACTACTTCACCATCCTCAGGTGGGTCATCCTCCTCATCCGAGCTAACCAAATCATCTTCCATAGCAGACCCAAAAAAAGCTTGTTCATAAGCCCCTCGGAGTTCTCCCGAGAGAGAATCTCTGTAACTCATCCCAGCTTTGAAACCTTCGGGGAAGTAAGACCCCAGTCCTGCACTATCCTCATTCCCCGTGGTTGGGTGAGAATCCTTCTTCTTCTTCGTGCTCCTACGGACAGAATCTTCATCCTCCAAGGACCTTACGTTCTCCTTTTCGTTACCACTGTTTCTATTTTGCTCTGACATGTCAGACCCAAGTTTTTTTGTAATCCTTGTGACGTAGTAGTGGTTTTCGTTATTGGGTATGGGTACAACACGTTTGGTCCACGGAAATAAAATATAAAACAAACAAACAAACACAGGTTTGGTTCAATTTTTTTTTTTTTTTTTTTAAGTTACAAAATGGCAGATGATTAGGGATTAATAATTATTTTACTTATAAAATATTTAAATTACAATTTCATATTTTAAAATTATATATAAAAAA
>BKZX01029900.1:0-12111 GCA_014362285.1 Fagus crenata | reverse complement strand
GTCCTCCGTTGGGTGAACCTGGGTTAATGCCCAGTTGTTGTTCCCCGTTGGGTGAACCTGAGTTAATGCTCAGTTGTTGTTCCCCCAAATAACTTAGCCAGGCTATCTTGAGAACAAGTTGCAATTAGCATATCTTTTTGGTAAGGGAGTATTAGTAAGCATTTTACTTACTTGTTTACTTTTGGCTTTTGCATGGTTATACTTGCTTACTGAATCTTTCCTCTTTGCCTCATTTCTTTTACAGCTAGAAACAGCCGTGAAGCTATTGCAGAGGAAGAAAGAAGACTTCAGGCTCCAGCAGTGGGGTCTGCCGTTAGGAGTCAACCAGGGTTGTTGTCTGCTGCAAGGCCTACAACATCAAGAACTTCTGTTCTTGCTGATATGGCTGCCTTCTTTCGAGAATTTGACCGTACGTCATTCAGTTCCCGCCATGCTGAGCATTTCTGGACCTTCGATGATGTGAAGGCTGA
The DNA here is from genome assembly GCA_014362285.1 of Fagus crenata. Classification (NCBI taxonomy): domain Eukaryota; kingdom Viridiplantae; phylum Streptophyta; class Magnoliopsida; order Fagales; family Fagaceae; genus Fagus; species Fagus crenata. The sequence continues at coordinate 11,641 of BKZX01029900.1, read as the reverse complement.
CTTTGAAGTCTTTCGAGTACCCCAAGGAGGGATTCAGTTCTTAAAGGCCCTGTGGGAAAAGTACGGCAGTTGCTCCTCGTATTTCAGCCGTGGTGTGCATGTGGGAAGTTCTTTGCTGACTCTCCTTTGCTGCGTACTTGCTCATATGGAGCATACCAGGCTTGGAGATATCACCGAGGTACACATCCTTGAGTGGAAGGCCGTAGTCCAAGAGGCCATTGAAGGAGGTTTCAAATTCGGTTTCATTCTCGATTATTTGAGGAGGTTAGCCCGTGACATATTCAGCAGGAGGGTCTTGGCTGAGTTGAGGGAGGCAGAGGCTCGTGTTGCTGCCTTAAGGGATGCTTTGAATGCTGTTGCACCAAGCCTATGGGACTTGGCTTCTGCGAGAAGAGCTTCTGCAGAAGCTCGTACTGAGTCAGCCCTCCAAGGCTTGCTGTCCTGAGCACACCATCTTCTGCACTCCTCTTTCTTTTCTGTCTTGTTGTTCTTTTGTAATATGTTAGCCGTGTATAGGCTTTGACAATGAATCTTGATTTTATTTTGGCTTTTTGGCACATATTTGTTAAGTACATTTGCTTATGAACAATGAAACTTGAATTGTGTCAACTTTGCTTGCTTGGATTACATTGTACAAAAAGTTGATATATTTTGTAATACAAAAGAAGGGCATTTTAACTACTATTACTCTTAGCCTAGCACAAAATGCCTCAAAGCTATTTCAAAAGAAGCAAGATACATAATGCAAAATCTGCTGTAATGCATCTTACGAGTAATAGTATTTCAGCCATTTTCCATTAATAGGATCTGCCAAGGTAGTCCCATCAGACTTAGACAGCCTGTAGTAACCACTTCCATGTGCTTCTCGGATGATGTATGACCCATCCCAATTAGGAGAGAACTTGGATGGAGATGGTAGGTTTCTCCTTACAAATTCCGAGGCTTTTAAGACCATTTGTCCCTCCGCAAAAATTCGGACTCGAAGGGCCTTACCATAGACATCAGCCATTTTTTGGTAGTTCCTTTGGCTTTTTGCTTTAGCTAAATCCCTTGCCTCGTCAAGTCTTTCCAGATCGGCCATACGTGCTTCAGCACACATATTGGCATCCGTTTCCAACTCGCTCCCTTGCATTACTCATGGGCTAGGCACAACCAATTCAGTTGGGGAGATAGTATCAGTACCATAAACAAGTGAAAAGGGCGTAAAACCTGTTGCTGTCTTAGGTGAACTTCGGTATGCCCAGAGGACATCTGCTAGATGGGCTTTCCAGTCGTTCCCATTGTCAAATACCATTTTGCTCAGAATTCGCAGCAACATTCTGTTTGTGGCTTCAGCTTGCCCATTACCTTGAGGATAATAAGGTGTAGAGCGTCGATGCTTGACCCGATAGTGTTCTAACACTTCACGCACGTCCTTGTTTATGAATGGAGTACCATTGTCGGTGATGAGCTTGTATGGTATGCCAAAGCGAGTGATTATGTGCTCTCGGATAAAGTTTGCAACTGCAGCACCTGTTGCCTTTCGGAGAGGGATGGCTTCTACCCATTTTGTAAAGTATTCGGTAGCTACAAGAATCCAAATGTAACCGCCGGAGGCCGGATTGATGGGGCCTATGAGATCTAGCCCCCAAGTGTGAAATGGCCAAGGTGTAACCATGTTTTGGAGACTAGTTGGGTGAGTATGGATCAAATTGGCTTGGACTTGGCAAGTATGGCATGTCTTCACAAAATCTGCCGCGTCCTTTTTCATTGTAGGCCAATAGTATCTGAGTGTAAGCAAGCATTGGTAGAGCCTCTTTTTCCCTTGATGTTCCCCGCATTCTCCCGCATGAGTTTCCTTCATGACCATTTGGGATTCCGACAAGCCAAGACACCTAAGTGGCTCTTCATGAAAGCCTTTTCGAAAGAGAGTTCCCCCTTCCACAAAATACCTCAAGGCTAGCCTTTTAAGGCGGTAAACATCCTTGGGGTTCGAGGGCAAAATCCCTTCAAGTAGGTATTCTAAGAAGGGTGTGCGCCAATCATTAGAGACAAAAGTTGCACATACCTCTTCGTTGCTGTAATGGAACTGGCAAGTTGGGCATTGGCTTTGTACCTCTGCTGCTTCTGCACTCATGTTTGGCCAGAAATACCCCAGCCGCTGAAGTCTGCGATAGAGGCTGGTAATTCCTCCATTTCCACAAGTTTTCTCATGGATTTCAGACAGCCTTTGCTTTGCTTCCTCGAGGCTAATGCAACGTGCCAAAACTCCTTCAGGCAGTCTTCTATAAAGATCCCCAGATATCAAGGTGTAATCCTTAATTTCTCTTAAATCTGCCGTATCAGCAGGAGACATGAGCTTGGCTTTGATTGGTGCTCGCCAGTCTTCTTGGTCTCGAGGCAGCTCTTCAAACTCTTTTCTCAATGATTCAGTAATAGGCTTCACCTTCTTACAAATGGTTACATCCACTTCTTCACCTTTAAAGGCTATGTGAGATCCCAAAGTAGCCAAGGCATCCGCGTACCGGTTCTCGTTCCTTTGAGCATGTTCTATTTCGAAGGTGCTGAATCTTGCTTCAAACTTCTGTGCCAGAGCTCTGTAAGGTGCCAATGATGGTTCCTTGAGTGAGAATTCTCCTCGGGCTTGACATACCACAAGGTTAGAATCGCCGATGACTCGTAAATGCTTGATTCCCATTTCATATGCTATTGCTAATCCGGCCAGGTAAGCCTCATACTCAGCTGCATTGTTAGAACAAGGGAAATCAAACTTGAAAGATTTTGTTACAGCTTCCCCATCATCCTTGTACAGAACAATATCGGCCCCTGCTGATGTAGCAGTTGAGGAGCCATCGAATCTTAAGGTCCAAACAGAATCTGCCAAGCCTGCCAGAAATACTTCATTGATCTCCCCTGGTACTTCATCTGTAATGGATGAGTTGTCTTCTCCAGGAAATTGAGCTAATAGGTCGGCAATGGCCTGGCTTTTAATAGCGGTTGGTGTTTCAGCAATAATCTCATACTGTGACAACTGCAGAAGCCATTGTGCTAATCTGCCAGACAGTACAGACCGATGCAGCAGACTTCTGATAGGATGAGACTTCGTCATTAACTGGACCTTGTGCGCTAGGAAATAGTGTCGGAGTCTTTGGGAAGCATAAATCAGAGCTAAGCAAGATCGCTCAGCCTCCGAGTATCGGCTTTCTGCATCCTTAAGAGTGCGGCTAACATAGTAAACGGGCTGTTCAACCCCATTATCATTTTCTTGGGCTATTAAAGCCCTAATTGCTTGACTATTTGACGCCAAGTAGAGTCGAAGAGGTTTTCCAGAAATAGGTGCACAAACAGTAGGGAGCTTGGTCATGATGCTTTGTACTTTTTCGAAGGCTTCTTGGCATTCGGTAGATCAATGAAATGAGGCTCCCTTCTTCAAGAGTGGTGCGAAAGTAGAAGTTACAGTAGCAAGTCCAGGAATGAACCTTCTTATGTATGATAGCTTGCCTAAGAAACTCTTCAGCTCCTTATGTGTAGTTGGTGGCTTCATAGTGGCTATGGCAGCTGCCCTTGCTGGATCAACATCGATACCCCGCTGGTGCACTAAGAAACCCAGAAATTTGCCAGCTGAAACTCCAAATGCACACTTAAGAGGATTCATCTTGAGCTTGTACAACCGGCATCTTTCGAACACCTTCTTTAAGGTACCAAAATGATCTCCCCTTGTCTTGGACTTCACTACAATATCATCGACATAGTCTTCAATCTCACAATGCATCATATCATGAAACATTGCTGTCATGGTTCTTTGATACGTGGCTCCGGCATTCTTGAGTCCAAATGGCATGACGGTGTAGTAGAAGTTCCCGATAGGTGTGCGGAATGCAGTCTTCTCAGCGTCCTTTGGAGACATAAAGATTTGATTATAGCCACTGAAACCATCCATAAAAGAAAACATTGCATGACCAGCAGCTGAGTCAATCAGGAGGTCCATGTTAGGCAGCAGGAATTCGTCCTTAGGACATGCCTTGTTGAGATTACGAAAATCCACACAACACCGGATCTGCCCATTCTTTTTCTTTACTGGGACTATGTTGGACAGCCACCGTGGGTGCTGTATTGGCTTAATGAAACCAGCTGAAAGTAGCTTCTTGACTTCTTAAGTGATTTGGGCTTCGACCTCTGGATGAAAGGTCCTCATAGGTTGTACCACTGGTCTAGTACCCGGTTCAACATTTAAAGAATGTGCAACAAGTTTCGGGTCTATCCCGGGCATTTCATCATATTGCCAAGCAAAAACATCTTGATATTCTTTCAATAATTCTACTAAATGCATTCTTTCTTCAACTGATAATGATGCACAAATGGAAACAGGCCTATTTACATTTGGATCAGAACTCAAATTGATTACCTCAAGTTCTTCTTCTGCAGAAATTTTGAGATCTGCCGCAACGGGTTCTGCTGCATCTGCAGGTTCTGGTGTACTTGCTTCATTTACTGCGAGACAGGAGGGCTGCAAAACTCCCTCCTCTGGTTCGGGGGCCTCTTGTTGAGGACAATTGGCCCCTGCGCACCTTCACAAGCGGTAAACAAAGCATCCATCGGGTAAACGGACGCGTACGCATTGTGGCTGGCTCTTGCTTGTGCTAGCTTCTGCTTTGCGCTTCTTCTTCTGTTCCAGCAGATCTCTCAAGTCTGCCCCAGGGGCATCTCTTATCTCTTCCCATTTGGGCAGTGGAATTCCAATAGGTTTGGCAAGTGATGCTTCCCCTGTTGGAGTGACTTCATCATACAAGGCCGCTTCAACAAAATGGGACTCGGATTGATCAAAGGGTGCGGAATTGGCGGCTATTTGGATAGGCTTCCCATTGAGCCTTCCTTTGACACATTGGTGGTAAGTGGAGGGGATGAGCTGATGCTTGTGCAGCCAAGGTCTTCCCAATAGTATGTGGTAAGGAACCACGGAGTCCACAACATGGAACCGTGTGAAAGCCACAATGGGACCAACCTTTAAAACAAGTTGAATATGCCCCTTAGTGTATTCACCTACACCACCGAAGCCCTTTATCTCCATAAGTGCCCCTTGGATCTTCTTTTGAGAGATTTCTGCTGCTTGGATGGTACTTAAAGGAATGAGGTTGATACAAGAGCCGTTATCTACTAGCGCGCGCCTTACTTGTACCTCATTGATCGTGGCTGAAAGGTAGAGAGGACGTCGGTGGTCTGGATACTGAACTTCCATATCCTCATCTGTAAATGTGATTGCATTGGTTGTTTCCAGAAAAGCCCGACTGGCATGGGTTTCTGCTGTAAAGCAGTGAGCTCCGGAATCTGCTGCTTTGGCCATGATGGCCTCAGTAGCTGCTGTGCGAGCTTCTGGATTCAATCCTAGCTGATTGAAGAGAGACCGAAACCTGGGATTCCTCTGTAGAGTCTTGATAGCTGTAGGTGTCATGGCAGTGCTTGCAGTGGCAGACTCATCAGCATCCACATCGCTAGTACTCCCATGAATGACAACCGAAACAACAGCCCCATTTTTATGCTTAAGGAAAGGATCAGTATGCACCTTCTGCTGTACTTGAGGTAATTCCAGGGTCCCATCTTGAATTTTCTCATGGAATTTTCTCCTAAGAGTCCAACAATCTGCCGTGGAGTGATGGACATACCGATGGAAATAACAGAATTTCGGATTCTTCTTGTCTTCTTTAGTTGCTTTCTTCTGAATTTCTGGTAGTTTGATAATGCCATCTGCCACCCATTTGTCAAGAATGACCTTCATTTCTTCTAGAGTACAAGGAACCGGAGGTGGTGCTTCATCAAAAGACCTCTCGTTTGATTTCTTCCGCTTGTTGCTGGCAGTAGACACCGTGAGAACTTGTGGTGGATTCTTCCTTTCTTTAGGCTTTTCAGTATGAGGCTTGACTGATAGTGCTGTTTTTCGAGCCTTTTGGAGCAGCTGCCCGAATCTTGAGATGTCAAGGTTTTCAAGGTGAGCTCGAAATTCTGGCAGCATGTTATCTATGCAGACCCCTACTAGCTCGCCTTCTTCATAATTAGCATAGCAATCCAGAGATATGTCGCGAAAACGATGTATGTAACGGAGCAAGTCTTCCCCGCTTGCTTGCTTGGTAGTGTAGAGGTTGACAAGGGTGATCTTTTCTTCCGCTTGGAAATACTTTCCGCAGAACAACTCAACCATATCTTCCCAAACTTTCACAGATCCGGGAGGCAAGGTGGTGTACCATGTGTAGGCTCTATCGTCGAGGGACTTTGAGAATTCTCGAAGGCATAGATCACCGTTCCCGGCATAAGCCCCCATTGAGTCTACAAACTTGCTAATATGCACAAGGGCACTCCCCTTCCGGCCATCAAACCGTGAGAAAGTTGGGGCAACATACTTCTCAGGATAAGGTTGTTTTAACAACTCAGCAGGGTAGGGAGGCTTCCTTACGAAGAGTCGAGGCTCTTTTGGATTCTTTTCCCTTTCTTGCTTGAGAAGGTCTGCTATGTCAGACATTGTCACAAAGGTAGCTTCCTTTTCATGTGAGCCTGAGTCTTGGTGGGGCTTTTCTTGGTTTTCTTCCCCATTTTGAGGAGGAGTCTTCGTGCCAGCATCATTCTCTTTGAGCTGTTTAATAGCTTCTGCCAGCTCACTCTGGTTCTGCTGCAAGCTCTGTATCAGTTCCAGCAGCAAGTTTGTTGGTGGTACTTCTTGGTTCTGACCACTTGGAGGTGGTCGTTGCTGATCATGTCCTTGTACATTGACAGCAGATTCGGCATGGGAATGTTCGGTATGGGCAGAAGCTTCTCTTTGATTTCTTCTTTGCCGGCTTTTTGGAGGCATGGCTCCTGAGCTCTAGCTTTCTTCTTGGAAGTGTTGATCTCGACTCCCCAGTGGAGTCGCCAGAAATGTGAGGGGTGTTTTTGTAACAATGCCACGTGGCGTGCCGGGGGCGATCACGACATGGACTTTGGTATAGAGAAGGGGGGTAGTCGAACCCAAAACTCAACCGAGGGCCCAAGATTTGGCCCACGGGCTAGAGGGACACTTCTCAAGAATATCTTTAGACTAAAGTCACTAAAGCCCAAAAGATAATATGAACCAAAAATCAAGAGAAGTTTAATCAAAGCATCGTTACCGTTAAGAAATCCAAAGAACAGTCTTGGGCCGAGCCTCTTGCTGTTCCTTAGTAGGATTAGACTTGAAACGACGTAACCTTGATTATCACAACTTAAACATGGGTTTTCTGTACTGCTGATGACATCTGCCAGGAAGGTTGTGAACAGTAATGAACTTTGTTGAAACTAAAATAAGTTTGACTTGTTGGGAGAGAGTCACCTCCAATGAGACATGCATAAGGGTTGGGGAAGAGTGTGTTTGGGCCTTTTGTGGAGCTAAACTAGTGATAGAGAACCATTATGGTCCTTGTAGGGCATTTCAAGAAGTTCTGCCCAAACATCTGCCAGGAGAGCTTTTTTCGGGGAAATAGAGGTTAAGTTATAAATCCCTATCTGTTGGAATGGGACTTCATTTTCTGGGCTTAGGCCGGTGTATCTAAGTTGGGAGGGGTCTCAGAACACCTGGTTTCAGAAGCTTTTTCTTGGGAAATTTCAGAGAAAATCCTTTCTCTTGGGTTTTAATTGTGGTAATTTCTTGAGTTGTTGGAAGGGTTGTTCTTGGTCCGACTGAAGCTCATGGATCTCCCTTAAGAATACAGTCAGTTCCCAATATATAGAATGATTAACCGGGGTTTAATTCCTTGGGAAAACCGAGATTATGGTACCCTTAAGCCCATTAGCTCTTTAGTATCAGTCCTTTGTGACATGTTTTGTCAAAGGAGTATAGCATAAGTAAAATGATTAGGGCCTTTTTCTGGTGTCAGGGTAAGATTTTCTCCCTCCCTGAGATGGCTTGTCAGTGGCACTCATTGCCTCTTGTTGGTGGGTTTCTTATGTATGGTTGTGTCTATGCATGTCTCATGTGACTTGGTATCCATAAACCCATCATTGAGCCTCCCAGCAGACCTAATGACAGAAATTCATGGCTGCCTAAGCCTCGAAACTGACTCCCCTCCACCAAACCACACTCCTCAAGTCGGGTCAACATAAGGAGAGTAGCTTCCTCACGGGTCTGGGCCGTGGGGCTACTCCCTGAGTCCCCTTTGGGACCGGGATGGACATGGTTGTAGGTTCTTCCATCATGTTTCTTCTTTTCTCATGACTTTTTGGTTGCTGCCAGTAATCTTCTAGCTGTTATGCAGAAGTCTGCTGTGTGAACAGTGCTAGAAATCATGGTTTCCGGTGGAGTGGGGAGCTGGAATGAGCTGTGGAAGCTTGTGTAATTTGAAGATGGCGGGTTGGCAGCTCTTGTCACGTTGGAGAAGATGGCTTGCTGTTGTCTTTTTCCTTTTCAGTAAAAATAGGACATAACACAGGCTCTGCCAGCAGCAGACATACAACTCCTCTTCTGTTAGCCTTAGTTCAGACCCCATGGGACCCACGGGTTGGCTGTCTTCAGCTATTTTGGGTGCTGGGCTGATTAATGCTTGGGCTCCAGCTGCTTCTCTATTAATTCAATAGTGTTTGGACCCCATAATTGCATTATAAGCACATCTTGGATTATGGGCTTCATGTGAATTTCCTTTGGGCTTGTAAATAGTGTCGGGGCACTTGAAAACGGGCCTAGATGGTGCTATATGGGTGTCTTGGTAGGTTGGGTTGTGTGTTTTGGGTTGTGGGTTCTTGGAGCAAGCCCAAATAATTTATTAGGGGCTGTTTTGGGGCATTTTATTGGGCTTGGCTCATTGGGTTAACTTATTGGGTGACTAATTAAGCCTAAGTATGCTATTGGGCATTATTTAGCATATTTAAATGGGCTGAGCTTATTGGGCTATTTTTACAAAAGGGGTAATTAAGCCCAAGTACCTTGTTGAGGACTATTTAGGGTATTTTATTGGGCCGGGCTTATTAAGGGATTAATTAAGCCCAAGCATTTTATTTGGGGGCCCATTTAAATTATTAGTTAAAAATTGGGCATGTACATTTAGCCCCCCGAGCGCGTGACTTACCCATGGTAGGTCACGTGCGAGCCAAAAAAAACAACTGTCTAGTTTTTTTTTTTTTTTTTTTTTTTTTTTTGCTGGTGTTTTTCAAAAAAGAAAGGTGGTGGCTCATTTTTCTGGGGAAATAGTGGAGGAGTGGGAAGGACATACCTGGTGGTTATGGCTCCTATTTTCAAGGGGCTGTCTGAATTAATGGCTGCCATTCCCTCCTTTAATGACACAACCACCCAGCCAACTCTCTCCATTACTCAGCCGTTTCCCATATTCCCGAGAGGCAGAAAATCTATTGAACATAGTCACACCCAGGCTTTTCTTCTTCCTTCTCCTTCTCTTTTTCTTCTTCTTCTTTTTCTTTTTCTCGGGTTTTTGCTTATTGTCAATGGCGTCATCTTCGAAGAAGAAAATGAAGGGACGTGGAGGCAGTTCTTCAGGCAAAGGGGGTGCCTCTGGTAGCGCGAGGGTACCGAGAGGCTCAGAGGACGACAGTAATGGCTCTGACTCTGTCTTAGGGTCACCAGAGCCTCACGGTGATGTATTGGGTCGACCCACCGTGGACCCATGGTATCGGAGCGGGGAGAGATTTCCCTCAGTCCCAGTGAGCTCCCAACCACCACCGCCGGATTGGGAATGGCTGGTTATCAGAGAGGACGCAGTAGCAGACACGGCCTGGACTCCAAACTTTCGAGAAATTAGAGACCTGCAGATTCAGAGGAACGAGATGCTTGCCGTGCCTCTGGTTTTTGACTTTCAATGTTCAAGAGCCGTTGAATGGGCAGATTGGATAGATTCTGAATTGGCTGACAGAGGATTTTGTGATCGATTGGAGCAAGCCGGTGTGCTTCGTTCCATTCTTATTTCGAGATGTTCGAACATGTTCCGTGACACTGAAGTGCTGCGGCAACTGGTGCGGAGATGGTGCCCATCTACGCATACCTTTTTCTTCGCCCACGGGGAGATGACTGTTACACTAGAGGACATAGAGAATCAGTGGCTGCTGCCAATCCTGGGTGTTCAAGACCCAGCAGAAATTGCACTTTCCCCTGAAGAGTCAAAGATCGAAACTGTCCTGGCAGATTACATAGGGCGAAAGAACGTGGCCTTAGGGACCCAACCAGCAAGATTTAATTCTTGGATGGAGCACTTCCTCAGAACAGAAGACCCTCTAATCCGGAGAGCTGCTTTCATATCGTATTGGCTCAGCAAATGTGTTTTTGGTGAGCACCCCGCGTACTCAATCAAACCTTTATATTTTTGTCTTGCTGTCAAAATTGCTGCAAGGGTTCGTTTTCCCCTTGCTCCTTTGCTGCTGGGGCAGCTATATACTCAGCTGGATTTATTGCATGCTGAGGAATTGGCTGGGGCATCTTGCCACATCGTCTCCACGGCCTTCAATTCGTCTATTGTGCATACTTTTATTTGGGAGCATGCCTTAGAGTATATACAAAAGGGGAAGAAGCCTTATGAAGTCCGAAAGAAGTTTGCATCGATGCCAGAAGGGGTCGTTGCCAATGTGGGTGATTTTCAGGAAGATGTTCCTGCTGTGTTTCGTTGGGTGGGTAATAAATTTTATGACCACAGTTTGATTCCTTCTTTGGACAGCGAGGGTAAAGTCTGCTGGAGACCTTACGGGATAACTCACCGGGGTTTTGTGTATGAATCAGTGATGTCCGGGTTTCGCGAGGTGGAGGCTCAGGATTACACCCTTATTGCTGGGGATGTGGCATCTTTGACTTATCTTTCTGGCACTAATGCTGGCTGGTTACCAGTATTGTCGTCTGACGGACCTTAGTTCACAGTTTATAGTGCCCATAGGGTGAGGGGGCAATTTGGGTTCGACCAGGAGGTTCCTGCTGTCATGGGAGTTGCAGCGGATGAGATTCCCACTGTTAACCCATTTTTGAGAGCCAGGGCTTTCGCTTATTGGAGTAGCGTTGCCCCTCGAGTCATAGTCCCGAATGGCAATAGGACTGGGGTTTACACCACGGGTATGGCCAATTACTGGAGGGGGTTGATGGCTGCAATGGTGGAATTTAGAGATAGTGGGAGGAAAGATATCTCCCATTTGCTTGAGTCATATACCTCTCCGTTGCCTCATCCTCGCTTGTTTGGGGCCACCAACACTATGACCACTTATGCGAACCGCCAAAGCTTAGGTTATGCTGTGTGGCACCATGAGGACTAACGGTGGGTGATATACGGCAATCACCACCCTCCTATGTGGCTGAGAGATCACCCTCATATCGCTGCTCCTGGAAAAGTGCCATCTAGCAGGGGCAAAAGGAACGTTTCTGCTGGCACTCCCATTGCTGTTAAGAGGAAGCAACCAGATAGATCCAAAAGGGGAGAAGCTGTGAGCAAGGATTCTCCTGCTCAAGCTTCAAAGAGGGTTAAAACAACAGCTGGCAGAGTTAGCAAAGAAGTATTGGCCCTGAAGACTGTTGTCCAGGATCCAGTGCCAGCTGATGAGACTGCTGCTGAGGAGGTTTCTGCCCCAGTGAGTAAGAAACCAGTTAGAAAGACTAGGGCTGGAAAGAAAACTTTCGTTCCTCCAGCCTTTCTAAGTGCACCAGCTTCTATTGCCGCACGCGTTGCTGCGCGTAAATCGG
>BKZX01029899.1:0-10698 GCA_014362285.1 Fagus crenata | reverse complement strand
GACCTCCCAGAAACCTATGACGTGGACTGAGGTACGACGAACCCTCCAGCTTGGACGAACATAGATAAGGACGACTCGATTCACCGTCCTTGACGCGTCTCCCCACGTTTCATTAAAGAATATATCTCATAAACCTAATTGAATGCCAGAAGCGTTATATTCCCATTAATGAAAATATCCCCGAGATATTGTAACTGTCTTCATAAAGACTCTCATTCAAGTCCAATTAAGGAGGGAATGAATGAAGGTCCAACGGCTAATCCCTGGGAGACCTATATAAACCTCCTATCAGAAAGACACCAGGTACGCACACTATTAGCCTAAACACTTTTACTTACCTGTTAATCACTCTCCACCAAACCTCTGACAAAGGCATCGGAGGAACTTTGGCCGGCATCCCACCAGTGTTTTTCCTACTGTCGTCATTGTTTGTTCTTTGTTTCAGGTCTTCCATTAGAGAGAACATCGTCTGGACAACCGTGCTGATTTTACACATCATCAGTTGGCGCCGTCTGTGGGGACGAGTTGCTTCTAAGCCGTTTTGTTCCTTTACCAGAAAAATTAAAAGCGGTCGCCCCAAGTAACTTTTCTCTCATGGAAGCCGAAGATAACAGCACTCCACCATTGAGCGCCTCGGAGAGACAACTGCAGGCTCTCACCGCCAACATTCAAGAACTAGCACGATAGAGTGCTGTCGATCGCAGGGAGATGCAAGAGCTAGCCAGGCAGAATCAAGAACTCATGGCCCTCCTCCGGTCAAGGGGAGAAATCCCCAGTCCTGGTCAGGGCCAAAACGGCGAAGAAATTCCTCGCAACGAGACAGGAAGGAATCAGAATCAGAATCATAACCAGAATGACGAGGGCAGCTCTGCCAACCAGAACCGAGAGCCTCATCCTCATCCAAGTCATTTGGCGGAGCCCGCCAAGTCCGCAGCAGACGCCAGGGCAGCCAAACTCGAGGAAGAGCTGAAAGAGATGAGGGAGCAAATGAAAGAGATGAGGAGCCAGGTCAAAGCAAAGGCAGCCAAAAATCTCGATATGCTCGTCCATCGCTCTGAGTCTCCTTTCACCAAGAGGATAGACGAATACCCTCTTCCAGCTAAGTTCAAGGTCCCCCAGCTAGAGACGTTCGACGGGTTCAAAGACCCACTTGATTACTTGGACTCTTTCAGAACCATTATGCGTCTTCACGGCGTGTCGGACGAGATAATGTGTCGCACTTTCCCAACAAACCTCAGAGGCTCGGCAAGGACCTGGTTCAACCAACTGGAGACGGGCTCCATAGACACGTTCGCCCAGTTGAGCAGGGCCTTCATTGACAACTTCATTGGAGGACGAAGATCAGTACGTCCAGCAAACTACCTCCTCAACATACGGCAGAGAGAAGGAGAATCCTTAAGGTCCTATGTACAACGGTTCAATCAGGAAGCAGTCCAGATTGACGAGTCGAATGAATACGTCGCTCTCACTGCATTCAACGCTGGCCTCCTCAAAGGAGATTTCCTCTTCCAGCTATGCAAGGACCCACCAAAGTCAATGTCAGAACTAATGTACGAGGCCCAGAAGTTCATAAATGCGGAGGACGCCTTCCAGGCCCGAGACGAGTTCCTCAGCAGAAAGAGGAAAGAACCAGAAGATCGATGATTAGATTTGTCCAGGAATAAGTCTTCCAGGCAAGACTATCCAAAGGCCGAGAGGAACAACATAAGCTCGTCCAACCGACGTGAAGAACAACCCAGCAACTTCACGCCCTTGAGCATGTCCATCGATCAGGTCCTGTTGCAGATTCAAGACAGTCCAGATATCAAGTGGCCAGGGAAGCTTCGTTCAGACCCGACGAAGAGATCTAAGGACCTCTACTGTCGCTTCCACCGAGACCACGGTCAAACCACCGAAGACTGCTTTGCCCTAAAGCAGCAGATAAAGGCCCTGATTAGGCAAGGGAAGCTGGGAAAATTCGTGCAACAGGACAAGCCAGAAGTCCGTCATGAACCTCGTCCACCCAGGCAGGACGAGAATAAGGATCGCCAGGAAGACCGCCCCCGGGATATCATAGGCGAGATACGTACTATCGTAGGGGGCCTAGCGTCCGGAGGTGCCTCACGGTCGTCCAGGAAAGCTTACGCTCGTCAGGCCCATAATATCCTGGTCACTCAAAGGTCACGGAAGAGTTTGAAGATGGACGATCAAGTGATCTCGTTTAGCGAAGACGACGCAAGAAACATCCACCACCCACATGACGACGCCCTTGTCGTCACATTAACCATCGCAGGATTTCTCACCAGACGAGTGCTTATTGATAATGGGAGTTCTGCTGACATCATATACCTCCCAGCATATCAACAGATGAAGATAGACAAGGAGCAGTTGAAGCCTATTGATATTCCCCTTGTGGGATTCACGGGTGACAAAGTGAAGCCCTTGGGAGTAGTTTCCCTCATTATCGAAGCAGGGACGTACCCGAAACAAGTGAGAACCTCGGTAGAGTTCCTTGTGGTAGACTGCCCCTCGGCCTACAACGTCATAATCGGTCGTCCAACCCTCAACAAGCTTAGGGCAGTCACTTCAACCTACCATCTCCTCGTCCGATTCCCCACGGAACATGGCATAGGAGAACTCAAAGGAGACCAGGCAACGGCGAGGGAGTGCTATTTCGCGTCCCTAGGTCCAGAGGCAACACATCAGACAATGAAGATTGACGAGGGACACAAACTCGTCGAACCCACAGAAGAGTTGGAGGTGGTAGCGTTGGACGACGACGAGCCAAGCAAAACCACCAGCATTGGGACAAAAATGGACGGTACAACAAGGGAAGCCATGATCAATTTCCTGAAAGGTAATCTGGACGTCTTTGCCTGGACGCACGACGACATGCCTGGCATTGACCCCGCAACAATCTGCCACAAGCTGAATGTAAACCCGTCCATTCGGCCCATAAAGCAGAAGAGACGAGTGTTCGCCCCTGATAGAAATCAGGCGATCTCTGACGAAGTAGAGAAGCTTCTGACGGCCGGGTTCATCAGAGAGGTTTCCTACCCCGACTGGCTAGCCAATGTCATCATAGTGAAAAAGGCCAACGACAAATGGAGAATGTGCATAGACTTCACAGACCTCAACAAGGCCTGCCCAAAAGATAGCTTCCCCCTGCCTCGGATCGACCAGCTTGTAGACTCAACCGCGGGACACAAGTTACTAACCTTCATGGACGCCTTCTCCGGATATAACCAGATCATGATGGACGACGCTGACCAAGAGAAGACTTCCTTCATCACAAGCGAAGGACTCTTCTGCTACAAAGTCATGCCATTTGGGTTGAAGAACGCTGGGGCCACCTACCAGCGACTAATGAACAAGATGTTCCACCACCAGATCGGGCGAAACGTAGAAGTGTACGTGGACGATATGCTAGTAAAAACGAAAGACGAGGTAAACCACATGGAAGATCTGAAAGAAACATTCGAGACTCTCCGCCGATATCGCATGAAACTCAACCCGAGTAAATGTGTTTTCGGTGTCTCGTTCGGAAAATTCCTAGGGTTCATGGTCTCCCAAAGGGGAATAGAGGCCAACCCGGACAAAATAAAAGCCGTACTAGAGATGACACCTCCAAGGTTGACAAAAGAGGTACAAAGCCTTACAGGAAGAGTGGCTGCACTCAACCGCTTCGTCTCACGGGCTACAGACAAGTGCCTCCCCTTCTTCAAGACGCTGAGAAAGGCGTTCATCTGGACGGACGACTGCCAGAAAGCCTTCGAAGAACTCAAGAGGTACCTGACATCCCCTCCTTTGCTGAGCCCTTCTCAACAAGGCGAAGTCCTCTCCTTGTACCTAGCAGCCTCCCCGACGGCTGTCAGCTTAGCCCTCATCAGGGAAGACGGGGGTATCCAGCTGCCAGTGTACTACACCAGCAAAGCCTTCCAGGGAGCCGAGGAAAGATATCCAGCCATGGAGAAACTTGCACTAGCTCTCGTAATCGCTGCCAGAAAACTGCGACCATACTTCCAGTCACACAAAATCATCGTCCTTACGAACCATCCTCTCCGTAAGGCGATGAATAAGCCAGACGCAGCTGGACGACTGATTCAATGGGCCGTCGAATTGAGTGAATTCGACATTGAGTACCGCCCAAGACAGGCCATCAAGGCACAAGCCCTAGCTGACTTCTTAGCTGAGTTCACGGTGACGGAAGACGAACCATCAGAAGAGAAACCGGACGAAGAATGGGAAATCGAAATTGACGGGTCATCCGTCAAGGGGGCAAGAGGTGTTGGGATAATCTTCAAGACACCTGAAGGACATTTACTCAAACACTCCACCCGGCTCCAATATCCCACCACAAACAACGAGGCAAAGTACGAGGCCCTGTTAACCGGCCTGCGTATAGCTAAAGAACTGGGGGCAAACAGACTCAAGATCCGGAGCGACTCACAACTGATAGTAGGGCAGGTCAACAGTGAGTACGAAGCAAGGGAAGACAGAATGACCAAATATCTCAAGCTCGTCAGAAATGCCATGAAGTGGTTCGACGAGGTTAGGCTCGTCCAAATACCTCATGAACAGAATACAGGGGCTGACGCCTTGGCGAAGCTAGCCTCTTCTGACGAAGTAACAGACCAGTACATCGAAGTTCAACACTCGCCAAGCCACCTGGAAGAAGAACTAAGCCCCATCAACGTCAGCAACTCCTGGATGACACCCATCGTCAACTACCTAGAAGACGAAACACTTCCGTTAGACCCAGTCGAGGCCAGAAAGCTGAAAGTCCGGTCCACAAGATTCAACCTGATACAAGGCGTTTTATACAAAAGAGGCTTCTCACTCCCATATTTACGCTGCTTGGATAAGGCGGAGGCCAACTACGTGATGAGAGAGGTTCACGAAGGGGTTTGCGGCAATCACTCAGGTGCACGCTCCTTAGTACATAAACTCGTCCGAGCTGGATACTATTGGCCGACGATGCAGCTGAAGGACGCGGTCTCCTATGTTCGTGCGTGTGACAAGTGCCAAAGATTCGGAAACCTCATCCACTCACCACCGGAGACATTGACCCCAATGACGGCACCCTGGCCGTTCGCCCAGTGGGGTTTGGACATCATGGGACCCCTCCCTGTCAGACGAAGACAGCTAAAATTCCTAGTCGTGGGGATAGACTATTTCACGAAGTGGGTAGAAGCTGAACCACTCGCTACGATCATAGAGAAGAGCATAAGAGGATTCGTGTGGAAGGCAATCATATGCAGGTTTGGAATACCCAGAGCCTTTATATCAGACAACGGACGACAGTTTGACAACTCCCCTTTCCGAGAATTCTGTGAAGAACTTGGCATACACAACCACTACTCATCCCCTGGTCACCCACAGGCCAACGGACAGGTGGAAGTTACAAATCGATCCTTGCTCAAGATGATCAAGACTCGACTTGAGGGGGCAAAGGGACTATGGCCTGAAGAGCTTCCAAATATCTTGTGGGCATACAGGACGACGGCAAGAACCCCCACAGGAGAAACCCCCTTTCGGCTGACGTATGGCACCGAAGCCGTCATACCAGTAGAAATCGGACTCACTACCTGGAGGACGACCAACTATGATGAGGAAAGCAACGACGCTCAACTACGATCAAACTTAGATTTGGTGGACGAAGTTCGGGATCAAGCTGAAGCCAGAACCAGGGTCTACCAATAGAGGATGGCCCGCTACTACAATAGACGAGTGAAGCACAGGGAATTCAAAGTTGGAGACTTAGTGCTGAGAAAAGTGACCCTCGCAACAAAGGACCCAACCCAGGGAAAACTGGGACCCACATGGGAAGGACCATACAGGGTTGTCAAGTTCCACAGAAGAGGGACTTATCACCTGGAGAGGTTAGACGGGGACGCACTACCTCACCCCTGGAACGCCAAACATCTGAAGAAGTACTACCAGTAAGACAACATTCATATGTATTCCTTTTTGCTCCTTGGCTCACATGACTAGAAATCTCCAGTGTATCTGGAAATCCCCAGTGTATCTGTTTTTAAAATAAACTAACGGAATACAAAGTCATCCAAGCATCACAACTCCGTCTCTGCTTCCCCAAGGCTCAAACAACCTTAACTGCTTAAATAAAACAACAAGCGTAAGGACGACTCTATACACTTGAACAAAACAACAAGTGTAAGGTCCACAAATCAACCTTAAGCGCTTGAACAAAACAACAAGCTAAAAGTTCATTAACGACCTTAAGCGCTTGAACAAAACAACAAGCCAAAGGTCCACATAACAACCTTAACTGCTTGAATAAAACAACAAGCGTAAGGACGACTCTATACACTTGAACAAAACAACAAGTGTAAGGTCCACAAATCAACCTTAAGCGCTTGAACAAAACAACAAGCCAAAGGCTCATTAACAACCTCAAGCGCTTGAACAAAACAACAAGCCAAAGGTTCATTGACAACCTTAAGCGCTTGAACAAAACAACGAGCCAAAGGTTCATTGACGACCTTAAGCGCTTGAACAAAACAACAAGCCAAAGGTCCACATAACAACCTTAACTACTTGAATAAAACAACAAGCGTAAGGACGACTCTATACACTGAAACAAAACAACAACTATAAGGGTCCACATAACAACCTTAGCTGCTTGAATAAAACGACAAGCGTAAGGACAACTCTATACACTTGAACAAAACCACAAGTGTAAGGTCCACAAATCAACCTTAACCGCTTGAAATAGCACAACAAGCGTAAGGACGACCTTATTCGCTTGAACAAAACTACAAGTGTCACAGTCCCTGTGCATGCGCACAAACGCGTATGCATGGACGACACTAGACACTTTGATGAAACTACTAGTGTCACAGTCCCTGTGCATACGCACAAACGCGTATGCATGGACCATACAAGACACTTTGATGAAGCTACAAGTGTCACAGTCCCTGTGCCTGCGCGCAAACGCATATGCATGGACGACACTAGATGCTTGGATAAAACTACAAGTGTCACAGTCCTTGCGCATGCGCACAAACGCATGGACGACACTAAACACTTAGATAAAACAACAAGTGTCACAATCCTTAAGCACGTGTAAAGACATGTACCAACGCATGTGCATAGACGACCCTAGCCACTCGAACAAAACAGCAAGTGTCATAGTCCCTAAGCATGCGTAAAGACACCATGCATGGACGACCTTAGATACTTAAATACTTCAAAGGAAAGCCACATTCACAAACACGCACAATCAAAAAGCATTCAGATAAGATGTTCATAGGCAGATACGATCAAAAACAGTTAGACCATATCAATAAAAGTGCTATGACGTCGAAATTCCCCCAAAGCCAGGGTATTGTAGCATTGTGTCAAAATACAAAAGCCTCAAAACGGGCCCCACAAAAAAATATAGATATAAAATACTTGTCTCAAAGAAGGTTTACAAAGACTAGAAAACTAAGAGGTAGCGTCGTCATCCATCTGGGGGTCAGTAGACGGTCCTGCATTGTCATCGCCAATAGGCATCACCGATTCGTCATCGTCAAAAGGCTGGAAGGCTTCGAAATCAAGCTCTGGGTACTTCTCCTTCGCTTGCTTCTTCAGGAAGCTGAAACCGGAGAGGAAGTACTTAGTATTGTTGTCGTCATAAGCTTCCGACGACTTGAAGTCCTCCACAGCCGAAACCCTCGCCACCTCCAGTTGGGATGTCAACTCCTTCACTTGTTCATTAGCCCTTTTGACATCGTCCAACGCTCTCTTCATATCCTCATCCCTCCTCGTCAGATCAGCCTTGGCCGAAGACAACTCGCCCACGACCCTGTCCCTATCCAGAGTCAGTTCGTTGACGAGCGACGTCAACCTCTGGTTGGCCTGAGCAGCCTCCGACAGTTGGCATTTCTGTTTCAACAACGCCTCCTCCCATTGCGTGCAACGGTTGGCTATCACTGTAAGCTCGGTCAGGCCCTACACAAAGAAAAAGAACAACACCCATTTAGTCAAAAAAAAAAAAAAAAAACCCTGACGAAGGAGCAACCTAGGAAATTGAGAAGATCATACCTTCATGAGAGAATGGACACCCGCCACCTTGATGACGTCGGTGTTCACCTTATCATATTCAGCAATGTCATCCTTCGTCACCGCAACCTTGGCCCTGCGACAGGCCAAGGAGGCGTCCCGAGGTAGCGTCGGCGCCTTCTCAACGAACCTACTGGACGAAGGTTCAGCAGGAATCTCAACGACCTCGACTGATGAGGTTGGAACAGGCGGCTTCGGAGCAGGAGGAGGAGGTGGTGGAAGACTTCTCTCGTCCGTCGTCTTCTTAGACGACGTCTCAGCCTTCCTCTTTTTCCCTATTGTCAACGGAGCCTCTTCTTGCTGGCTCATTATTTTTCTCAACTTCTCCTTGTTGAGCTTCGCAGTTGCCATCCCTACAAAACAAAACAAAGATATCATTAGATAAGCGTCATACGAATCGTCCAACCTATGAACATCATAAGCTCGTCCGACTATGACACTCACTTTTTTGGTTGATCTCTTGTAACGATAACACTGCCTCACTCGGTTCAGGGCCAAACGAATATAAAGCGAGGAGCTCAGGACGGATGAAGTGCTTGAAGTGATGTTCGTTGTGATGCAACGCTCGAAACACCCTGTTGTGGCCGTCCGAGTTCAGCTTCGGTCGTTTGAGTGCTGCCAAAGAGAAAAGAGGGCGTCAGAAAAACAAAACAAATTACTAAAACTCAAGTCATGCAAAAGAACACACACACACCAGAAGACGAAGGCACGCCCCACTCTCGACGAACGTGGACAAAGTTGTCGTCCTTCTCACATTGGAGACCCTCCCAGTTGTCTCCACAGACAAAAACGTAGTTGTCTTTCCATTCTTAGTTGGACGACGGGGTCCCTACTATCAACTTCAAGCCCTGTTGCCGCATGTTCAAAGACCAGAAACCCGGAGAAGCCGGTATCTGGCATGGCTTATAACAAAACAATAGCTCGTCTATGGTAAGGTCGTCCTTCCCGTCACTTAAGACCTTCCACATTATCATAGATCCGACCACTGTCCTCCAGGCATTAAGGGCCAATTGGCCAGGCGCTAGATTGAGACGGTCAAGCAGCTCCCTCATCAGGGGTTGCATTGGAAACCTTATACCAGCATTGAAATCAGCCTCATAAAAGGCCACGTCCCCATACCTGGACGAACACGATACTTCATCCGACTCAGGTATCCGAAGGACGATGTCCTTAGGAATCTGGTACTTTCGTCTATACCCATTTAACCCATCACTATCCACTACCTTCGACAGATAGGATCTCGCCGTCCACGAGTCCTCGGGCCCAACAGCCCTTGACGAGCCAGAAATAGACGGAGTGTCCTCTATGGAACGGCTACCCTTGTCCCTATCGGACAGCCCCTCGGGAAGATCCTCGGAGCGAACCAAAGACCAGCTACCCCCCTCAGACACCATTGTGTCCCTTACCACCCTCCACGTACTCAAAGCCGGAAAAACCAAACTAAAAAGCTCCTCCGACAAGTGGTGAAGCACAGAATCCGGAGAAATCAAATCCCTAAAATTAACCAACCTACCCTCACTCTCGGCTACGCGGCACACTCGCACAAAGAACCTCTTTAACGAAAAATGTAAAGGATCCAGTGCTACCAAAAGATACGAGACTAAAAGAGAAGAAACTCACCGGAAAAGAAGGGACTCGGAGAAAGGGAGAACACACCAGAGGAGGGAAAAATGGAGAGAAGAAAAGAATTTTTCGGGTTTAAATACCCAAACCTCGGGCATGCGAAACGAACCGTCGCTTTGCGAGACGTGCCCAGTAACTGGAGGACACGTGTCAAAAAGGGAGCTCAGGCGGTCACTTCCCCATTTAATGCCTCAATTTTATTTTCGGCTGCGCGCTTCTCGAAAAGGATATCCCTTAAACTCGCGCCAAAAACAACTGGGTATTCCGTCTGTCGTCCGTAACGGAACCACGACGGAATAGGGGGCATCTGATGAGTCAACATTCGAGGAATGAACGACTATAACATCCACGTCACCCATGACGACCCCAAGACCAGGACGATCAATCAACATCGTCCTAACCCAAGTTCATAATCCCCTTTACATACCCATTAAAAGATGACATGGACAGACGGACGAGAGTCAATGTTCCACCATCCCAACGAGTGTATATGAGGACGACCTTAATCATCGTCCAAGAATAAAGACGACCTTAGATATAGTCCATACAAGGACGACTTTAAGTATCGTCCCTGACACACCTCCCCTCGGTTCATTAAAGAATAACCTCCATAAACTTAATTAAATGCCAGAAGCGTTACACTCCCATTGATGACAATATCCCCGAGATATTGTAACCGCCTTCATAATGGTCCTCATTTAAATCCAATAAAGAGGGAAATGAAGGAAGGCTCAACGGCTACATTCTGGGTCAGCTATATAAACCCCCACAGAGAAATGCACAAGGTACGCACACTATTAGTCTAAACACTTTTACTTACCTGTTAACCCTCCTCCACCAAATTGCTGATAAAGGCATCGGAGGAACTTTGGCCGGCACCCCACCGGTGTTTTCCTACCGTCGTCATTGTTTGTTCTTTATTTCAGGTCTTCCATCAGAGAAAGCTTCATTTGGACGACCGTGCTGATTTTACACATCATCAAAATATATTAAGCCTTAAATAGAGTATAAATCAAGATGGGATCCACT
>BKZX01029897.1:7306-20570 GCA_014362285.1 Fagus crenata | reverse complement strand
TTGGGCATATTTAAATGGGCTGGTCTCATTGGGCTATTTTATTAAATCGTTAATTAAGCCCAAGCATCTTGTTAGGAATTGTTTAAGGCATTTTATTGGGCCGGGCTTATTAAAGGATTAATTAAGCCCAAGCATTTTATTTTGGGGGCCCATTCAAATTATTAGTTAAAAAATGGGCATGTACAAAGAGTTATCAGATGCAGTGAGTGAAGCACCCACAGTAATGGTACCATTAGTTTGAGCAACAACAAAAATTGGTAGTAGAAGTAGCAAAGAAAAGAGAGTTTGAGTAAGAGCAAAAGCCATTGCCAATTCAATTACAACAAATGGGAGTTAATGCATCTGTAAATAGCCTATTACAAAGGTATGTATAACTCTTAACTCATACCGAAACTCTTAGTTGGTCAACCTGGACTGAGTAATATTTAATAGTACTAGCTGTCATGTTTCCTGGAATCATCTGGCAGCAAAGGCTTATGGAAATTTCCATGCTTGTCTGTTTGACCATGACAATGTGTACAGAAGCGATTTGGTCACGATTTTTCAACATTAGAGTCCATTCAAATAAGCAACTATGATTATTTGGTGCTTCGTGGCATCTTCCATGTGCGACATCTAGGGTTCTATCGCCATCTAAAAGAAAAATGTCATGGACATAAAATCTTAAGAGAGAACTCAATTTTCAGATTCTTTCCTCAAGTTTTCAAATCTTTTGTTACGCTAGAACAATATCTAACCTTATTGCGTTTACGTTTTGGCGTTAGGTTTTATCATAGTTTTTTAGCGATCTAGTATGGCAAACAATGAGGGCAAATGTAACAACCATGTTGATAGACTAAAGGGTACAAGCCATTTGGGAGATAGATAGAAGTTACATAACATAACCAAAAAAATATGAATAAATCTAACAAAACCCATTTTCACAAAGGGTTAAAGTGGCATATTGTAATTTGTAAAAATATTTAAAAAATAAAAGCGATATCAATGATGCAACTATGTGATAATGATTGTTAACTACTCATAACCTCTATTGTTAAAATCCCGATTTGAATCTTAAAATCTTACGATTTTACGATTCAACGTCATGAAAAAGATTCAAATCTTAACTAATTCTTAGAGGTGGTAGAATCTTCATAGAATCCCGATTTGAATCTTAGAATCTGTAGAATCCCGATTTTCTTCCGATTCTATACGATTCTACTGCATAAGGTTTATTCGGGTTTTTTGGGTTTTTTTTCTTTTTCTTTTTTGGGCCTCCAATGAGAATTTGGCTTGTGTTAGGCTGATTTTTAACATTTTAGTAGCCCAAATACTGAAATAGCTCATTAAATAAAATAAAAAAACAAAACAAACCCTAATTCCCTAAAGTGGTAAGTCTCCCACAAGAATACAACTACTGAAGCAAAAGTACAGAGAGAGTGAGACTTAAAAATGATAAAGAAATTCATAATCTTAGTGATTGTGAACTTGAAAATGAATTAAGAGATTTTGATGATCTTTTCATGAATGATTTAAATGGAAGCCACGACATGGATGAAAATCTTGTTTATGATGAAGGTCTCTCATTAGAGGAAAATATTCATCAAATCAATGAAGATCTTGATTTTTAGATTTTGGTTATTCACGTTGAACAATAAGTAATATGTTACTTTTGTCACAAAATTACCATGGTGGAAAATGGTTGGGAAACATTATTATTTGTGTAATGTTATTATTTGGAATATTATGTATGTTTGTGGTTATGTGGTATTAAAACTTGGAATTTGAAAGTTTGAAATTTGAAATTTGTCATTTAGTATTTAGTAGTTGATAACTTATTACTTTTTATAAGTTTCTATGTCAAAACTTATTTATTTTTCAATGATTCTTTAACAAATGTTATGAATTATAAATATTTATTTATTTTTATTTATGGAAAGTAGAATCTTACGATTTACGATTCAAATCTACGATTCGATTTACAAAACCCTTCCAACGATTCAAAGTAGAATCCCGATTTTAACAACCATGCTCATAACTTATCATTTCAATTACTTTGAAAACGAATAGGCAAAATAGAAAATGACGTCGAGATAAAAGTCAAAGTTGGTAAAGCTCCATAACTATTGCCATACACAAACTACAAGAGAGGACAAAAATTCAAAAGTTAAAAAGTGTGAGATTGAATGAATGGAAAATTAGAAAATCAAAGTAGATGTGTTGTGAAATCTAAACTCTTCCGTGTGGAACCACTTTGAAAGAAAAAACATGTATGAACCCTTGTAATGGAAAATAAACACAACTAAATCAAAAGGTTAACAACGCTATTTATGAACAAGAAAATTCAAACTCAAGATTAGAAGCAAAGGCGGTGCATACCTTCTGGACCTGGTCCAAAATATATTTAATCAGTTGGCCCACGTAAACGGTAGGTTTAGACTTTTTTTTTTTTTAAAAAAAAAAGGAAATATTATTCATTTATTTGTACTCTTTTTTATGGCTACCTAAATATTAGGATTGAATATCGTTTTAATCCTTAATTTTTGGCTTTTGTATCAAATTGGTCTCTAACCTTTTAACTTTATTAAATTAGTCCTTAACCTTTCAACCTTGTGTTAAAATGGTCTTTACCGTTAAATGTTGGATGAAAAATACCGATGTGGTTAACGATCTTTTTCTAATATAAAAAATATCTTACGTGGCATATTATCTCATATTTTAATTTTTAAAAAAATATCAATTCAAATAAAATAAATAAAAAATAAAAAAAGAAGTTTTTATCATGGAACACGAGTTTTTTTTTTTTCACTATTTTGATCGAATTCTGAAAATCCCTATCCTTCGAAATCGCCTGCCCTCTCTCACTACCCCTCACCCTCCCAATCCACCGCCGGCCCCAGCTGAGGAAACCGCCACCCCCAGCTTAGGCCACCGCCGCCCCTCACCTCTTTGCTGCACCGCCCCTTACCTCTTCAGAGATCCAAATCGAAATCGAGAAGGTGGAGCACCGGTGGAGGTGTTGAGTGGGGAGACTGAAACGGCGTCGTCAGTGGGGAGTGGGACCATGGTGGGACCCGAGGTGTCGCATTTGGGATGGGGTAGGTGGTATACTCTTAGAGAGCTCAAGGTCGCTACTAATGGTTTAAGGGAAGAGAACATGATTGGTGAAGGTGGATATGGGATTGTTTATTCTGGTCTCTTCGCTAATGGCACAAGAGTTGTCATCAAAAACCTCTTGAATAACAGGTCCTACTCTTTAATGGCTCTTCTTTAGAAAAAATTTCTAAGGTATCAAAAAATAATAATCTGTTTGATTAATAAGGGAAAGAATAGATATTGATTTGTTTTGGTTTTTTTTGTTTGTTTTTTCTTTGGTTCTGTTATGTTTTTATGTTGTTAAAACTTTAAAGTGTGGAGTTTTATTTACTATAATTGTAGAGGTTTTGATTTGAAATCGTTTTCTTACGTTGTATTGGATTGTTTTAACACATAAGCAATTAAAACACCAATTACCAATTCAATATTAACATTTAATATTAATAAATCATTAATTGTTGATGTGTTACTTCCATATAAGATGCCATGTCAGTTTGTAAGCATTTGGTTGTAAAATTAGTTGTATCCCTAGCATTACTCTTACACTTAAAATATCGAATTGAACGAATCACTTTACAACGATCTTAATAATTTGGTATTTTGGCTGTGACATGTTTAGTAATTGCTCAATACACTCTATAATGCTTTATAACAGTTATGAAAAGCATCAATATATGAAACAATATATGAGTTTCATTAAACATTACATATATCAGGAGTTCCATCGAACATATGCTGGGCATTTTTAGGCTAGTACCATAAATCTTCAATTTTTTTATCTCTTCTTCAAAAAAATATTTTTAATTGGGTTTCTTCATATTCAAATTTAATTGGGCTTCTTCATATTCAAATTATATCATATCAAATCCCTAAAATTGAGTAACAAACTGAAATACTGATACTATCTAAAGGAGAAATTGAAGCAGACAAAGAAACCTAATTGAGGATAGAAAATCCGACCTCCACTGTGAACGTCTCCCTGTCAAAGGTTGGGTCATAGAAAATTTTAAGTGTAATATTCTCTTATATTTAGATATCAATTAAATAATATTTATTTAAATTTCTATAGTATAATTTTTATGATAAATTATTATTATTCTAACACTCTCTCTCACGTGGGCTTAAATTCTTCCTTAATGAACGGGGCTCATTGAGAAAACACTTAAGAGATAGATTCACTCAAAATGCAAGTGTGATCAATAATTAGTAAAAAAAAAAAGAAATTTCATAAATATTAATTTAATTTAGTATTGAAAGATCAAAGACCCTAATTTGAGATTTCGCTTGAGGCCCCAAAATGTTTGAACCGGCCCTGTAAAGAAAATAGTAAGTTCAACAAATACGACTAAATTCGTGCGTGTGTATTCGTTTGAAATTTTGCATAGATTGAAGAATGGAGATGACCGAGAATGAGATGTAGTTCCATTCCATTGTCCATTCCAATCTTAATATCTGCCTTGTATGACCATGTACAACAAAAGTGACTTAGACTTGAACGATAGAAACAGAGACTTCAACCATAAAAAGAGTTGATCTTTGATTCTTTATCATTGAATGGTAATAAGCTTCCCATGTAATAAGCACTTGGTTGGAGTGTGAATTTACTTCAAACTCAATAAACACGATCTAGAAACTGTAAGAGTTATTTCGGTTCAACACATACAAAGACAATCCTTTGTAGCGACATGTCACATGTCTATTTGTGAATGGGTGCCCAAACATCTTTAAATAGACGTCTAGCTAGGGTACTGATTTCTCACTATTTTGGTATTAGAGCATGCATGGTCGTGGGATGGGAAAATAATTCTAAAACCCTAGAAGCGAAAATTAACTCCCAAACATTCTGTCATTTGTAATTAAAAACACCATAGATAGTCAGATTTTGAGCATTAATTGCAATCTCCGTAGCATTTTATAATTATCATTAGACAATTGCAAAGCCAGATATTGGCTAATTAATATATACTAGTCGTAAACTTGTGCTATGCACGGGAAAATTGCTAAATATAAGCTCTTAAAAGTAAATTAAACATAGGGTAAAGTTATCAAAGTTCAAAATAAATGCATTGGTTATACGTATACCTATTGATGTTATTAAAGTTCCAAGAGCATGCAATTATTATTTTTTTATACCCCTGTTTGCTAGATTTTGTCAAACGAAATATAGTGTATGCTAAAATAAGAAATGGCTTGTAGACTTGTACTGATTTATATAGTTTTTCATGATTGCTTTGATTGCATTCGGTCCTTGCATGCTATGCTTGAATGGTAGACTTGTAGTGTTTTCTATTTCGTTAGCAAAAGGTCTATTAGTATAACAAAATCTCATAATATTTTCACGACAAACTAAAGTTGTTTGTTGTGAGTTGTGGCATGTTTGATATAATTATTATTAGTATTTATTGACACTCAAAGCCGGCTCAATCAAGCCATATTCAAGTTAGGTAATAGCCTAAGGCTCCCAAATATAAGGAGGCCCTCAAATTTTAATCAACAAGGTGCTTTATTTGAAAAAATAATAATTAGTTAAGTCTCAAATATTAAAAAAAAAAAAAAAGTTTATTAGCAAATACATAAAAGATAAATATGGATTGTGCTTTCTGATTGTTTCTTTCCTCTTTAAGTGAGAGTTTTAGAGGATAGAACTCATAATTTCCCACACACATAAAGAAGCTGAAAAATCTCTCTTTTCTCTATTTTCTCTCTCTATCTCCTCAACCAAAAACTGAATTAAATTCAAAAGACCCGAAAAAATTAATCTCAAAACTCATATTTTTTTGCTCATTGCATCCACTCTCTATTTAATAAATAAAAAAGAGTAATTTTTTAGGCATTCTCTTGCTTGCCGGACCGGATCCTTCTCTTCGTTCTTTGCTTTCCTTCAGGTTTGCTCTAAAAACACTCTCTTTCATCTTTGCTTTAAACTTCTTCCTTATTTGTTTTGATGTTAAACCGTGTAAGATATTTGCTGATACCTCAACTGATTAATTATCAAAATTGTCTGTAAAAGAACTGGTAGCGACACACATGCAGGTCCCAAATCAGTAAAGGCGAGCTCCCAACTCCATTGCTTTATTAAAGGACATGAAATAGTGGGAGACGCTTTATTAAAAAAAAAAAAAGGTGAGGGAGACGCGTGAAAGTCTTGCAAGGAGGACACTTTGAATTTCCAATGAACTCAGTAAAGGCGAGCTCCCAACTCCATTGCTTTATTAAAGGACATAAAATAGTGGGAGACTTATTAAAAAAAAAGGGTGAGGGAGATGCGTGAAAGTCTTGCAAGGAGGACGTTTTGAATTTCCAATGAATTCAGTAAAGGCGAGCTCCCAACTCCATTGCTTTATTAAAGGACATAAAATAGTGGGAGACTTATTAAAAAAAAGGGTGAGGGAGACACGTGAAAGTTTTGCAAGGAGGACACTTTGAATTTCCAATCAACTCAGTAAAGGCGAGCTCCCAACTCCATTGCTTTATTAAAGGACATAAAATAGTGGGAGACTTATTAAAAAAAAAAAGGTGAGGGAGACGCGTGAAAGTCTTGCAAGGAGGACAATTTGAATTTTTTTTTTTTATAATCTTGAATTCAAATCAGGATTAAAGTTCCAACTTCAATACTAAAAAAAGTCACGAAACCAAAACAGAAAACGAAAACACGTACCAAACAAGTCCTAAGGATTCAGAATATGAGAAAGCCATCAACTAGATGAAACATTGAAATTTGAAACCTATTAGAATTTTTCTTCATGGAATTATAATTTTCTTAGATTTTATAAAAATAAAAATTGTACATATAAAAATGAGAATATAATTTCTAGTAACTATTGAGTTTTAGATGACTGTTTTAGCCATGTGGCTCAGGAGGCTGATGGGTTTGTGAAAATATTGGCTAATAGCAATTATTTTGAGTTTCATATATTTTATAATTTCTAGTAACTATCGATCATGGCCAAAGGTGATGAGTTTTTATCCTCATGGAGATTCCATTTGATTACTACATCTCACGCGATTTTGTCTTGTATGATTCTTATTAGTACTTTTTCACATTCCTTACTTTTTTTAAAGATGACTTCGGATGGTCTCTTTATTCAATTAAAAAGTATTTGTTATCCATTTTACATCATATAAGTGCTTAATGAGTCTTCAATGTGAATTGTATTTGTAGACGTAAGGATAGGTCTAATACCAAATTTCCAACCAGAACTCTCCATATTGGACTTAAGCTGCTAATGGATCTTAAAATCCAAAATTTCCCAAAACATGATAAGACAAGTCCCAGACAAAGCTAATAAGAACATAATGATGGTAGATGATTTACGGGCAAAAAAATGATTCATGTGCTAATTCAACTGGGTTGGCTTTGAAATGAGACCGAACATAAAAACTAAAAGGGGAATTGGGGTGAATTAAGCAATTCAATTACACCAAATCTACTTTCTTCTTTTTTCCTTTTTATTAACTTTTTGCACCCTGAACCCACTGCAAAGCTAGCCTTTGCCACCCCGTTTTGATGGGATCGTCAAGTAAGTCTTCTGCATTACTTAAATGTAAACTCACAACAAGAACAACGAAGGTTAGCAATATGTTGCTATGTCACCCAATTTCTTGGCAGCCTGAATCAAGTTCCAAACCTCTTCATTAGTCTAAATCAAATCATGAGGTACTAATCTGCTTTTCCAGGTGTTGACATCTTAAGTAAGAGGGATAGTAACAAGTTCTGTGGTCGTGGTGTTCCTGTTCATGTTTGAGTACTATCGGGAAGAAATTTTAATATTGGCTCATGAAAATATTTCCCACTTCAAAGATGAATCAATGGACGTACTGGGGAAAATTTTCCCAATAAAAAGTTTGCTGTGCAGCTAGCTTAGGCCCACTATCATCAAGTTCTTGACCACAAAATTATTTTATATGCAAATGCAATTGATAGCGCCAAAGGCCCAAAACACAATGAATTATGGGCCCGCATGAAAGACAAACAAAAAATATGAATTTCCCTTAAAAGCTCACGGCCCGGACCATCAGTCGTTCAAAGGCCCAGTCAAAACCATTTATGATGACTTCTTTTTCTTTTCTTTTTTATTCTAAACCACTTATGAGTTATGATGGCTTCTTGTCTAACGTCAAATTCATTTTCTTCATTTTGGATTTTTCAATAGGCTATGAAGAATATGCTGGTGACTATGGGCTCATAGGGAGTCGACATGGGAACTAAATCCCGGATTCGATCTACTTAACCTATCTCACCTCTAGCCCTCGGTATCATCGGTTTTAGCTTTTTTACCGATTGTAATAAAAAATTATTGTACCATACAATAATTTAAGACGGTTAGGATTGAAAGTTATTTTTCAACTTTTCATCTTATAGTTTTCAAACTATTGCATGATCTCAATCATTTACCCCACTTCTAGCCCTCCTTGATCACAACCTAACATCCTCTTTTCATATCTTAATGTTACTAACCTATATAGGCTATTGAACATAAACCAACTTAGTAGTCTGAATGACATTGCTATCTTACCAATCGTTTAATCTTGTTCTTCTGATCTTTTATAAGCAAATAAATTTCATAGTCAGCAGATAGGCATGATACTGAGCCTTCTGGTAAGTCAATTACGAATCTTATGATAGCAGCAAGTCAGACCCAGTGGGTTGCGTTGCCACAGCCAACAATTCCCATATCTGCTCTTCTTCAGTCTTCAAGCCGCAACACCATGGTTTGGAAGCGGCAATCTTGATGATGACAGCGGCAGGAATGCATGTGCCAATATTGAAATCGGCTCTGATACCATGTTAGAACAGATGCTCAGATACAAATCTAGAATGGATTCTCTAATACATTGTCAAATATGAAAGTGCTAGAGAGAAAAGAGTTTAGAGAAAGAGAGAGAACAAACAGAGAACAGATACACAGAGATACCGTAGTTCGGTCATGAAGACCTTCGTCCACACACGAAAGCCCCTGACGGCTACATCTTTACTATATTTCTTGATTGTTACAATGAGACCCAAGTAGGGTATATATACTTAAGAAACCTAGTCTAACTAGAGCGGTTTGCTTCTATTACAATTAATGGGCCTACACTTAGTTTAGGCCTCATGGCCCATTATATATCTCTAACAGATTGGATGGGACAGAATTAGCCTAACTGGTTTATAGTCATCTTCCAATAATCTATTATATAGCGATTCATACAATTATTTATATGTATTATTTTTTAAATAAGTCACATAACTCATGTCCCTGATGTAAAAACACATGGTCAAAGTTGGAAAAGAGTAAAGAGACAGTATCACAAAAGAGAATACCCAGTTTATATCATGAGATTTCTGGTTTCAAGTATGCTAATCTATGTTTGAGCAAAAGGTATGTCATTAATTCTTATTGAAAATAATCATTTTTGAAGAACTACATAAACATATCCACTATAGCAATCTGCATTTTTTGAGATCTCTTCCTCATAAAGGCAGAAACTAAAATTAAAAACAGAATTATCTAAACCGAGCACAATACAAACTTAACTACAAATTACTTAACTGAGGAAAGACTTCAAATACATAATGCAAAGTGATTGTAAACCTTTAGAAACTTGTTATAGTAGTAAAAGGAGATGGACATGGTGGAACAGGTACATGAACAACTCCTTCAAGCATCGGCATAACCTTTCCCATAGTGGGTCTAAGAGATGGGTCTTCTTGAATGCACCAAATGGCAACCATGACAAACCTTTCTAGCTTCTCTATGTCTTCCAAGGCCTCCATGTCATGTTCTACAAGAGCATCAAATGTTCTTTCTCGAAAGCAGTCATAAGCCCAATCGGTTAAAATTGCTGTTTCCTCTCTGCTAGACTCAACATCTACGCTTTTCCGACAACAAATGATCTCTAGCAGCATGACTCCGAAGCTGTATACATCAACTTTAGCAGTGACTGGCATATTCCTAAACCACTCAGGTGCAACATACCCTCTTGTTCCTCTAATGTTAGTAAGAGTATGGCTTTGATCCATCATCAAAAGCTTTGCCAATCCAAAATCAGAAATTCGAGCATTGTAATATTCATCAAGGAGAATGTTATGAGGCTTTATATCACAATGGATTATCTGGGTGCTGCACTCTTCATGTAAATACAAGAGTCCTCTTGCAATTCCAAAAGCAATTTGGATTCTTTGCTTCCAATGTGGTTTCAAATCTCCGAAAAGGAAATCTGCTAAAGTACCATTGCTCAAGAACTCGTATACAAGTAATCTTTGCAATCCTTCGTCACAGAATCCAAACAGTCTAACCAGATTTTTGTGATGTGTCCTACCAATTACGTTCACTTCAGCTTTGAATTCCTTGTCACTCTCTTGTGCAAATCTGTTTAGCTTCTTGACTGCCACATGGATGTTAGAACCCATCTTTATTGTTCCTTTGTAAACAATTCCGAAAGCTCCCTTTCCCAATTCTTCCTTGAACCCGTTTGTAGCATCTAGAAGCTCATTGTATGAAAAACTACGCAAATTCATATCCAAGACAATACTACCTGGGTTAACTCTGTTAAGTTTCTTCCAGTAAATGAAGAAAAAACCATAACCAATAGCACCAATCAATATAAAGTTAACAAATGCAGAAAAACCCAGAAGCACTGACCCTGAAAGTATCAAACTTTTCTGGTTTTTCTTCTCTGGGACTGGCATATTTTTTGGAACTGGGAAATAAGAACCAGGTATAGTGGAATTATCTTTCCTAATTTTGATAAAAGTAATCCCATTAAAACTGGTGTCATATCTCCCATTTTCGAGTGGTAGCCTCAGCTTCCAACAGGTATTACCATCTCTAAATATGGAAACAGCACACATACAATCTTGCAAGCAAGAGTTTCTGCAATCCACTTCTTTAAAAGGCATCAAGGTTGTGTAATTTGATGTTATCCATCGAGTATTTGTTAACTCCTCTACACTATAGAGATCATTTGTGGAACTAAGCTCATCTTCTTCACAACCCTGTATGAAGTTCGGTTTGCAGCTTCCATACTCATCATTTGAATCGAGTAAAGAGTATCCCGTTGGGCATTTACATGTTGGCCTTGAATTTGTCTTGAGGATGCAGAAACTATTAAACCCACAAACACCAGAGAATTCATTACAAATATTATCTGGTTTAAACCAGAGAGAATTCCAGCTTCCATTTCCATTGGAACTCTTTGGGTAAGAATATAGGGTGAAAACCCCATCAAAGTTGAGAGTGGCTCTATAATAGAAATCTGCAGTTGGGTCTAAATCTCCTTGTGTTAGAGCAAATCTTTGGTTATTCTCTCTCAAAATGAACATGTACCCCGACTCGTTGAAGACCAATTGTTTACCAGGACTTGAAGTATTAGAATCACTAGTTCCACTTGCATAATAAGCATCATTTGCATGAGTGGTGGGAAGGTTTATGCTATTAAGCACTAGATTCCCATCATCCTGCAAACGAAGCTGAAACCTTCCTTTGGAAAAGTTGGTCTCTGATTGCCTAGAAGAAACTACTCCTCCTCTTTCCATACTTTGTGTAGGCAACAAAGTATCAGTGGGATTCTTGAAGCTCTCCCAGATGTTATTAAAGTTGCTATCCTGAAGCTCAAAGTTGCCTGTGTTGTTCATAACACCATAGGCTACAGTACCAACAAAAAAAGTGTTTGGTCTCCATAACTCAACCCCTTGAGGGCTAGTAAGGACTAGCCCACGGTCAGCAAGTAGCTCCACTTTTGATCCCCTAGGTGCAGGGTTATCTACACTGGCATACCAAACTATGGTTTTTTCTGGTATTTTGGCAAACCAAATAGAAAGTAGGAAGAAATCTTTCTGGTTGAGTGGGCGAAATCCGAAGGCAAAATCACCAGAAGGTGATAGCCATGAGGTGCTGTTTTCAGTTGCTGTGAGAGAGTTGCCTACTTCAATAGTACCATTATTTTGAGGAATAGAAGAAATTGGTAGCAGAAATAGTAAGAAGACAAGAAGGTGATGAAGAACAAAAACCATGATTGCCAGAGTAAATGCTATTCTTTTTTTTTTTTTTTTTTTTTTTTTTTGATAGCCTAAGGAAATGCTATTCTAAGTCAAGCAAAAGTCTTTCCTTTGACATCTTAAACTTTAACTGTGCACCAGGTATTTAATATGACTTTATCTCCAAAGGTGGAATAGACATAGACTGACAGATCTTTCTGGACCGAACATGATTATCTCCAAAATCCTCTCTATTTCGTATATTTCACGTTCAGATTTTATTATCTATTTAATTTGTAAAATTTTAAATAACGTTTTGTGACTTTGTAAATAAATCCATTACAAACAGAGTGCATTATCCTTTTACCAATGGACATCTTTTCCATCTTTTTGTATCTTCTGCGGGGTATACAGATTTGTCACAAACTTTGAATCACATTGTCCCTTCAATGAAGCAATAACTTTCAATCCAAAGTATAGAACGAAAATAATAGGCCTAGTTCTTTTTTCATAGGCTTTTGACTAAAATGCAATTTACATCATTTAAGTTTTGATAATTTTAATTTTGTCCTCTAAAATTTAAAAAAATTAATTTGCTTAATTACGTTACGTTATGTATTGATAGCAGAATTAGTAAGAAAGCAAGAAGGTGAGGAAGTACAAAAACCATGACTAACAGATTCGGCTTCATTCAATTACAATAAACGGGCAAAAGTCTTTCCTTTGTCAGCGTAAACTTTAATTATACTAGTAGTAGACCCGCGCGATGCACAAAAAATTCTCAATTAATTTTTTTAGTGTGTACATATATAAAGAATTTTTTAGAATGTAGACATTAAAATATTTAATTATATCAATTTTATTAATTTTTTAATGAATATTAAGGAAGGAATATGATAAATTATCATCTTTCAATATATATATATATATATATTATATATATTAATGTTAGTAAATAAGTTGAGCTAATGCCCTTTGCAATTGCTCACCATATCTCTATCATGAAAGGTATTTCTTGTGCATCTTCGGCTAGAATAGCAGAAACAAAATAATTGCTAGAGTTTCACTATAATGTCTAATATAAATGCTTGCCATAGAACATTATCTTTTAGGAATTTTGTGAAAAAACACTAACTGATATAATAATACAAAAATCACATGTTGTCCATGAGGAGTGGCAGATTAGATGAACACAACAAATCCTTGCTTCAACTTTCATTGCACAACTAA
>BKZX01029894.1:0-19228 GCA_014362285.1 Fagus crenata | reverse complement strand
ATCTATTATTAGGAGCACCATGATGGCACTGTGTGCGTGGAATAGTGCAGCACTTGAGCTTTGATACTTCAATTCGACGAGGGTAAGCAAAAATCCAAAGAAAAAACCAAAAAGAGCAATCAACCCGGTGAATAAATGGACTTCCATCCTAGTTCTGGATATAGAACAAAAATTGTATTAGATTTTGTGCACCATATAATTAAATGGGTGCAAATAAATGAATATCTTCTATTTGTCTTTTTGGGGCTAGGTTTTAACAAGTGTATAACTTAGCTGATATGATTCGGCATGTATAAACATAATGAAAATTACCTCAATTTTAAATAAAATTGGACTAGAATTGTGGATATATATAGGGGTGTAAGCTTCACCGACACAACCGACCAAACCGCAAGAACCGCACCGAATCGCACTTCACCAAACCGCAACCGATCTTAATAGGTGCAGGTGCAGGTGCGTGTAATAGGAAAACCGCACTATAAAGTGTAGGTGCAGGTGTGTGTAATAGGAAAACCGCAGAAAACCGCACCGCACCTCTCCGATTACACTCCTAGTATGTTATACTTGTATGCTAATAATGCTATATGCAGGTGATGTTACATTATATTTGTATGCTAATGGTATGTGAAGGTTGAGATTGAGTTATATTTGTATAAGAATGATATATATGTACATGTTGAGATTTAAAATTATGATTGATTTTATGAAATATGTATGTTATAATTTTTTTTTCTTAAATATTCAGGTTGAGATTGGAAACTATGATTTATATTTGTATGCTATAGTTAGCCAAATTTTTGAGTTGTTATAAAGGTTGATTTTTTAAATTCAAATTGACATTTGGACTAGCCCAATCCGACCCAAATGAATCCAGCCCAAACCGCAAGACCGCACCTACACCGCACCACATCAAACCGCACCGCACCGCCCCAAAACCGATCTTAATAGGTGCAGGTGTAGGTGCATGTAATAGAAAAACCGCACTATAAGGTGTAGGTGCATAAATCCGGAGAAAACCGCACCGCATCTCACCGATTACACCCCTAGATATATATATATATATAAATAAAGATGCAAAGCAAGAACATCCCTATTCCAAACATTCCAGACAAGAGGAGTAATAGGAGAATCATTTCAAAAGAAATTCATAGTGTTGTGAACTGCAAATTTGGTTAATGAGTGAGCAACAAAGTTAGCTCCTCTCTCAACCCAACTAAACTTGCAGCGACTAAGCAAAGCACTAAAGATGTCAAGCCTTATTGCATAAAATCTTTAGTTGTTAGGCCGAAAATCTTAGATGATTGGGTGACAATAAATTAAAGGGCCTTTATTGAGTGAATCCTAGGATTTTATTTTGTTCAATCCAAAGTACAAACACCTACAAGTTTACCCAAGCCACCCATCCATATGATCCAAGTGTGCCCACAGTTGGGCCTACTTATATATTCAGCCCTCCTCAGTTGGCTTCAACTGAAATGTTGGAGTGGGCTTGGCAGCTAGTTTAAATATTTTGTTGCTATACAAGAGGTATGCAGGGGATGGAATCTCATTGAATAGCCCAATACACTTTTTTTTTTTTTTTTTTTTGTATAGCCCAATACATGCAACCAGTACACATTTATTTTTCTGCATAGCCCAATATACTTAATGAGGCTCCAATGAGCCCCCAAAAGAAAAAGTTTCTTGTTGATATCTATCTCTATTAGCAATGGTTGAATAGAGGGCTTTTCATGGTGGTGACCAGGGGAGAAAAATGAAAATAGATCAGCCATGCTCTTGGGCAATGGCCTAGGAAACCTATATTAGGCTTTTCCTGATGAGGTGTTCCTGGAGCTAAATTTCTCTGGTTGAATCTTAATTATCTTTATTGTTTTTCATGAATCTTTCCTTATCTCACCCTCCCAGAAAAAGAAAAAAGAAAAAGAAAAGAAAAGAAAAGAATGGGGCATCAATTTAAGGGACAAAAGCAATGTTTATTAAGTAGAAGATGTTTTTTTACTACCGGTATCTTTATTAATTTTGTATGTCAAAAAAGTGGTACTGTAAAAGATGTTTTTTGCTGTATATATATATATATATATATATCTTATATGCACGTGAAAGTTCAACCAACATATGTATATATCTTTTATATATATATATATATATAAACATATTTTTTTTAATATCTCACTATCAAAAAAATATGTATTCATCTTATGTAATAATTTCAATATTTATAAGCTATTACAAGTTATATAAACAATTTTGAGATCCTAACAGGTTTTTCAAACCTGAAGTCTGGGATAAAATCTAATATTTTCTAGATTGAAAATATAAACAATTATGAGAATTAAACACATCTCAATAAAAAAATAAAAATAAAAACATGTAATACTCCGGGTTGACTCTCAAACATTAAATCCGGGTCAATATCCAAAATAAAACCCGGCTAAGAAAATACAAATCATATAAGATGCAAATATATTTCAAATTTACAATTTCAATCCTCAACTTTCTTGGCACCCAAAGGCAAAACTCCAGAGACAAAGAGTCAGAGAGAAATGAACGAAGCCAGCGCTGCTCTTCACGAATCTATAGAAACCAAAAAGAAAATGATTCTTTTGGAAATAGGTCTAAACAAAAGAAATAGACACGTAGATTTGAAGGGAAAAGCGAAGGTCCAAATCTAAGATAAGAAAAAAAATAAAAATTAGTGTCAATCACGATTAGATTAGGCAAAATAAGAGAGGAATGAGTGTGAGAATATATGTTGACGCTCGACTCTTTCTTTATAAAAAAAAAAAAAAAAAAAAAAAAAAAAAAAAAACAGCTATCCTTGACTTTTTGAGAGGCAAAACTCGTGTGGAAGTGAAAGTGTGAAACTGCTATCTTCTAGGCCGGATTGCATCAACCACGAACCACTTTGTCATCTTCTATTCCGTCCATGACATGTTGCCAGCCTTACAATCAAGAATTAGATTTTCTAAATAACTTATTATTTCAATCTATTTTAAAATTATGTGGAGGATTTAAAAGAAAGTTTCATTTTCATCTCTAAACTTTTCACGAAACTCGTTTTTCGCCCTCAAACTTTAAAACGTTTGTTATTCATTCTTAAACTTTTGAAAAGTTCTAGTTTATGTCATTTCGCCCACCCCGTTAACTTTTACCCTATGTTCCTAACAGAATGCAGACATTACATATTTATAGCATTAGATAATCTGACATGAACCAATTATTAAAAAAAAAAAAACACAATTATGTGACACCAAATAATTAGTCAACGCAACACCCAGCGTAACCAGACAAACAATTTGCACACCTTTTTGCTTTCCTAAAAACATGCTAACTTCAGTGTAAGGGATTTTCCGAAATAGATAGCAATAATCATCCACAACGAGACTCAAATTAGGGTGGACTTTAACTAGAGCATCCAATTTAACAATGAAATCTGAAAACCCCATAAAGGATGCTAGCGAAAGTCCACCCCTTAATGCCTGAAGCTTCGCCGCCACACTTGTGGACACTCCTATGTGTCGTGAGAAACCACAAATGCATTGTCCGCAATGATCTTGAATAGCCACACCACCACCAGCTTGTCCTAGATTTTCTAGAGAGAACCCAATGTAGATTTTCTATCAAGTCTCTGATTCAACACTCTATGCCTTGGCCAGATTGCAAAACAGCACTTTGTTCTAAAATTTCAAAATTTTGCCCTTTTTCTTATTTTA
This sequence comes from Fagus crenata, assembly GCA_014362285.1. NCBI lineage: Eukaryota > Viridiplantae > Streptophyta > Magnoliopsida > Fagales > Fagaceae > Fagus > Fagus crenata. Next base: position 15,515 of record BKZX01029894.1, on the reverse strand, counting down.
CTCCCTTTTTTTATATATAAAAAATTGGATGATAATTCTGAGCTTTAAAAAAAGTTCAAATCAGACTGCATTCATGATGATGTTGACTTTTTATGGGAAATTTTTTAAGTAATTCTAAACTATAAATAAATGTATAATCCCTCCTCTCACAGAGTGGTGGGTCCTGTCACGAATTTAATTAGTAGGATCAACAATTCATGTTGTGAGACCCACTATTCTTATGAGAGGGGGACTATGCATTTATTTGTAGTCCTGGACTACTGAATAATCACTTCTCTTTATGGGATTGTGGCATTTAATTACATTATACAGTTAATTATTCATTGTTTTAAAAACCAGATAATTAGTTTGATAATTAGAAAGAATCTTTTAGGTTTAACTTTTATTGACTCATTAAGGGGCCAATCAATCAAGCTTATATTTGTTTTGGATTTCAACTCTATGTCAAAATTGGAATTCTCAAATGTGTAAAATGACTATTTTGCTTGCCAAAAATTAAATTTTCCTAAGATGTGAAATCACTGAAATGAGATGTTTACATTAAATTAAAATTTTCTAAGATATGAAATGGGGTGTCTAAACCTATATGCTAAAGTTCCCCTAGCGAAATAATTCATTTTTTGCTATCATAATCTCTTGCCATCACTTTAGCAGGGCCTATCACCCTCCATCACAGGAGTACGAAACACCCCAAACATTGGCATACAACAAAAGGAGGGTTAAGAAACAACAAAAAGGATTTTGAGGCCTTGTTACCCTCCTTCTCAAAAGAGAAAATCCCCATCCACTTCTCATTATTGGTAGATCTCACCTAAGCTTTTTCTATCTTTCTACATCCAAACTTGTTTTATCTTCCTAGGACAAGAATAATCATGTTGGCCAAACACCCAAGTACACTTTAATTTGTGGCATCCATACTCCAGAGAATATCCCCCACCCCAAAAATCCACCATCAAGTAAAGCAACAGTGATTAATTTAGCTAGGAAAAAAAATATTGATCAACTTCTATACAAACTCGAGCATAGCCAAAACTCCATTGACTCTCACTTTCTCAGCTTCTTTATCTGAATACAGAGGATACATATGTTACTCGCAATGCGAGTCAAGGACTCTTGCAATCTCACTCTCAATAATCTATAGGAATATGACACAACTTGACCTAGATTGGGACCTTCATCAAGCCAGAACTCTTAAACTGCATACCTAGCTCCCATTTTCTTACAATGAGTAGCTCATTGGGCAAATATCACATTCATGATTCTAGAACCTCATCTCGTGCTTGAACTGAAGAGAATTTAAACAAAAGGAGCCCATTTGCGATAGTTAGAGCATGAACACCTCCATACGCAATTCACAACTTGTCTATAGTACTCTTAATCAAATAAAACTATAAAAGGGTGACAATTACTCAAGAAACTGTACCACTAAGCAAGTGGACCACTTCATTTTATGTTAAAGTTTATACTAAACGACATGGCAAGATGATGATGTAGAGCTACTGTCGTTTGGTTAAGTTAAACTATAACAAAGCACAACATGGCAGCTCCAACTACTTCAACTGCAATAATAGCATGGCAATTCGACTACAACAACTTTCATCTTCAACATAGACCCAATGAAGAACTAGAAGGAACTTGTGGCAGTCTAGTCAGATGGATAAGATTAACTGGACAATGGATAGGATTGAGTTGGCAGTCTAGTCAGCTTAGTTGTTATTCAGTTAGCTTAAAGTTTGCTAATCAGTTAGATTAGTTTTAACAGAATTATAGCAAAGCTTCCATGAGCTTCTACTGTATTCTAGAATTCTTAGCAATAGTATATATACTCTTGTAATCATGCTTATTGAATTAAAAGGAAAGAATTAGTTTTCTTCCACAATCAATTCAGAGTTCTCATAGTTTAAGCTTTTTCTCTGCTTAGCTTTTACTTTGTAAACTTCAACATGGTATCAGAGCTAATTCCTATTGCTCCCATTGAGCCAATTGCTCCAACTCACACTGAAATTCCAGTTTCCGCAGGAATTCCACCACCAATCTCTACTGAGATGCCAGTTCCTCCTATTGTTCCTCCATTTACTAGCTCCATTGATGATTCCAATCCATGCTTGCTTAGTAATGGAGATAATCCAGGTCTTTCATTGGTCACTCAACCTCTCACTGGAGAGAATTACCAGACATGGTCTAGATCTATGGCCATGGCTCTTGTTGCCAAGAACAAAGTTGGTTTCGTGAATGGTTCTATCAAAGCTGTAGATCCAATCTCACCTCAGTATGGCTCTTGGAAGAGGTGTGACACAATGGTCTTTTCATGGATCTTGAATTCTCTGTCCAAAGAGATCTCTGCCAGTGTCATCTACCTTGACACAACTTCTGAAGTATGGCAGGATCTAAAGGAGAGATTCTCACAGAGCAATGGACCTAGAGTCTATCATTTGCAGAAGGCAATTGCATCACTGAATCAAGAACAAAGCTCTGTAAGTGCTTTCTATACTAAACTTAAGGGACTTTGGGATGAGCTAATGAAATTTCGTCCTATACCTGCATGTAATTGTGGAGCTCTAAAGACTCTGTTGGATTACCAACCCAATGAGTATGTAATGAAGTTCCTTGTTGGACTGAATGACTCATATGCGAGTGTGAGAGGTCAGATTCTCCTCATGAAGCCTCTACCTACAATCAACAAGGTTTTTGCCTTGGTTTCACAAGAAGAGAGGCATAGAGAACTCAGTTCTGGCCCTCTGATGCATGCTGTTGATTCAGGAGCAACAGCTTTGGCTGTTACTAACTACAAGTCTTATGGAGGAAATAAGAACTTTGGGAAGAAGGAGAGGCCAGTGTGTTCTCACTGTGGAATCACTGGTCACACAGTTGAAAAGTGCTACAAGATCCATGGTTTTCCACCAGGTTACAAGTCAAGGAATAGGCTTGTAGCCAATCAAATTTCTGCTTCTAACTTGGGGTATCATGATGGCAATGCACAGGGCAATGCATCTCTGTCAGTCACCTCAGAGCAATGTCAACAGCTAATTTCCTTCTTGAACTCTCAGATGGCTAATGAAGCATCTACCTCCACTCATCAAGCAGCCACAATCATCACTCACCCTCCTAATTTCTCAGGTCTGTTTCATCACTTTAAACTCATAAATAGTTCTAAGCACACTATCTTTTCTGTTAAAAATGTAGATAGAAATGCTTTTTCTAATGGCATCTAGGTCATAGACACAAAAGCCACTAATCATATGGTTCATTCAACCAATATGTTTTCAGAAATTACTTCCACTCTTCACACTAGTGTAGAGCTTCCTAATGGAGAATCTGTATTGGTTACACATATAGGAATAGTCAAATTATCAGACTCTCTCATTCTGGTTGATGTTCTATGTGTTCCTGCCTTTTCTTTCAATTTGATCTCAGTTAGTAAGCTCATTGCCTCCTTCAAATGCTGCATATTCTTTCTCTCTAATCTTTGTTTCATATAGGACCTGGTCAAGTAGAAGCTGATTGGGAAGGGTAAGGAAAAGGGAGGATTGTACCTTCTGGAGCACCAAGAGTCTGTGTGTGTCCACGTGATTTCTCCAAGTTCAAAATCTGTTTCAAGTGTAAATAATTCAGTTGTAAATAATTCCATCAATGATAGGTTTTCCAATCTTGAATTGTGGCATTTTAGGTTAGGGCATCCATCCTATGCAAATTTGCAATTTCTAAAAGATTGTATACCTGATCTTTTCAATGTTTGTAATGATGATGATCATAATAAGCACTGTCATGTATGTCCATTGGCTAAACAAAAACGTTTGCCATTTCCTTTACACAATAAAATGCCATCTGTTACTTTCTCATTGATACACTGTGATGTTTGGGGACTAGTTCCTTTCTTTGCAATTGATGGTTTTAAGTACTTTTTAACAATTGTGGATGATCATACAAGATGTACTTGGGTTTTCTTAATGAAATCCAAAAATCAAACTAGACATTTAGTCCAATCTTTCTTTGCTTTAGTAGACACTCAGTTCAATATCAAAATCAAAGGAATCAGGACTGATAATGCAAAAGAATTTTACATGCCTGCCTTTTACAATCCAAGAGGTGTCATTCATTTCATTAGCTGTGTAGCTACTCCCCAACAAAATTCTGTTGTAGAGAGAAAGCACCAACATATTCTTAATGTTGCTAGAGCCATCAAGTTCCAATCTCATATTCCTTTAGCACATTGGGGTGACTGCATTCTGACAGCCACTTATTTGATCAATAAGACTCCTTCTGTCCTAAAATACAAAACCCCATTTGAAATGTTATTCAAAACCAAACCTAGCTTTTCACACATTAGAGTCTTTGGTTGCCTATGTTATGTTTCTACTTTAGCTTATAATAGATCCAAATTCAGTCCTCGAGCCTCAAAATGTGTCTTCCTTGGTTATCCCTATAGAGTCAAAGGATACAAGGTTATGGATCTCTTAACTCATAAGGTTTTCATTTCCAGAGATGTGATTTTCCATGAGACTATATTCCCTTTTCATGATCAAAATTCCAACACCACTCAGATTAATCCTTTCTAAAGTTTGGTTCTGCCCAATTGCATAGATGAGTCACCTCACACAATAGATCCTTTACATACATTATCAGACATATCCCCTACTTAAGACTGCCCTACAGTTTTCCCAATGTCAGATACTTTACCATCTCTCTTTTACTCCTCCCAATCCAATATCTGACATTGCTTTAACTTTTGATACACTGCATACTCCTGATGTGGCTTCTGATGTTCTGCCTATTTTTGTTTCTGAGTCAGTCTCTATGAGTCCTTCACTTTGTCCACCAGTCAATACTAGAAAGTCTACTAGAGCATCTCATCCCCCAAAATATCTACATGATTACCACTGTAACTTGGCAGCATCTCCTTGCCTTACTCTTTCAACTTCTCATGACAAGGTTACTGCATCTTCCTCAGGTACACCATATTGTCTTTCTAACTCTCTTTCTTATTCACATTTATCACCTTATTTTCGCAAGTTTGCATTAGCTATAACCATAGATATAGAACCCCAATATTACCATCAAGCAGTTCAATCTTCTGAGTGGAGAGATGCTATGAAAGCTGAACTCACAGCTCTTGAGGCCAACAACACTTGGTCACTTACTTCTTTGCCACCACATAAAAGTCCCATTGGCTGTGAATGGATTTACAAAATCAAGCACAAGACTGATAGCTCTATTGAGAGATACAAGACCAGACTAGTTGCCAAGGGCTATACTCAAAAGGAAGGCTTTAACTACTATGACACATTCTCACTTGTAGCCAAGTTTGGAACAGTTAGGCTATTGCTTGCAGTGGCTGCTGTGAAGAACTGGCACATAGCACAGCTTGATGTCAATAATGCATTCCTCCATGGAGAGTTGAATGAAGAAGTCTATATGTGCTTACCTCCAGGGTTCCACAGCAAGGGGGGCCAATCTAACATGGTCTGCAAGCTCCATAAATCATTGTATTGTCTCAAACAGGCATCTAGGTAGTGGTTTGAAAAATTTTCCTCCACCTTGATTCAACATGGATTCACACAGTCAAAGTCAAATTACTCCATGTTCACACAACAGAGAAGTTCATCTTTTACTGTTCTATTGGTATATGTTGATGACATACTGATTACCAGTAATGATCTTGAAGCTATCAACAATCTAAAGGTTTTCTTAGACAAACAATTTAAGCTTAAGGACATGGCAACTTGAGATACTTTTTGGGTTTGGAAGTTGCTAGGTCCCCAATTGGCATTTCTCTTTGTCAAAGAAAGTATGCCTTGTAGATCATCATTGATGCAGGCATGCTAGGCTGCAAACCATCTAAATTTCCAATGGAACAACAATGCAAGCTATCAAGATCAGAAGGTACATTGCTCAAAGAACCTAGTATTTACAGAAGACTTGTGGGAAGATTATTATATCTTACACTAACTAGGCCAGATATCACTTATGTTGTGCACAAACTAAGTCAGTACATGGATCAACCTAGAGAACCTTACATTCAAGCAGCCTATAGAGCACTACAATATGTTAAAGGTTTGTTCTTCTCTTCAAAATCTAAGTTGCATCTCAAGGCCTTTACTGATTCAAATTGGGCCTCATGTCCAGATACTAGGAAGTCAGTAACAAGTTACTGCATTTTCTTGGGAGAATCTTTGATTTCTTGGAAGTCTAAGAAGCAAACAACCATATCAAGGTCTTCTACTAAAGCTGAGTATAGGGCAATGGCAGTGGCAGTGTGTGAGATAATGTGGTTGTTATCAATATTCAAGGATTCAAAGGTTATGCAACCTCGAGCTGTTTCTTTATTCTGTGATAGCCAAGCAGCTCTACACATAGCATCAAATCATGTTTTTCATGAGAGAACTAAGCACATAGAAATTGATTGTCATTTGGTAAGAGATAAGATTCAAGAACGCTGCATCACGACTTTCTTTGTTTCTACACATCACCAACTTGCAGATGTCTTTACCAAACCATTGGGTTTACTTTAGTTTACCAAACTGATTAGCAAGATGAATTTATTGGATCTATATGAGCCTGCTCCATCTTGAGGGGGCCTGTTAAAGTTTATACTAAATGACATGGCAAAATGATGATGCAGAGCTACTGTCGTTTGGTTAAGTTAAACTATAATAGAGCACAACATGGCAGCTCCAACTACTTCAACTGAAATAACAGCATGGCAATTTGACTACAACAGCTTTCATCTTCAACAGAGACTCAATGAAGAACTAGAAGGAACTCGTGGCAGTCTAGTCAGATGGATAAGATTAAATAGACAATGGATAGGATTGAGTTGGCAGTCTAGTCAGCTTAGTTGTTATTCAGTTAGCTTAAAGTTTGCTAATCAGTTAGATTAGTTTTAACAGAATTATAGCAAAGCTTCCATGATACTGTATTCTAGAATTCTTAGCAATAGTATATATACTCTTGTAATCATGCTTATTGAATTAATAAGAAAGAGTTAGTTTTCTTCCACAATCAATTCAGAGTTCTCATGGTTTAAGCTTTTCTCTCTACTTAGCTTTTACTTTGTAAACTTCAACATTATACCCTCTTGAACCACAGCTGCCTGAGGCCTCACAATTACTTTACCATGTCCTTTATGGTGGAAAATCAAGGGTTTTGGCAAAATAATCATATTTTGACAATTTTTTTTAGTTGTTTACCCCTTAATCCTCATGCACAATGAAATGGGGAAATATGGAACAATGAAAAAATCAGTAATGGAAAGACTGATTTTCCATTTGAAATCGGCTATTCCATTGCCAATTTCACTTTAAAAGAAGAAAACCAATTTCATTGTGAAATCGACAATGCCATTTTCAATTTTACTTTAAAAAGAAAAACAAATTTTATTGTGAATTCCACCAATATAGGTTCTATAACTCAAGTTTGAGAGCAATTTACTGTAATATTGCTGCACTCTCTTTCCAGATGGTAGAGATTGGAATAGGTTCGCCATTGCTTTTGGTATGGTAAATTCTTTTGTTAGTTGTGAGTAGTTTTCATGGTGAAGGATTATATGGATAACGTGGTATATTCTGCTGGTTGAAGGGATGCTTAAAATACTCCATTTGAATCCTAAATTGAAGGAAATGAAGTTGGCCTTAGTGTTGGGATGAGATTTACTATCTGGAAGGGATAGAATCAACAAGTACGAGGTCTTTCAAGTTCGGGCCTAGGAGGTGATAGGCCCAAATTGAGCAACGATATGATTGGTTGGGCCTGTCTGCAGTTACAGCTTGTGCCCAATAATTTGACAGTTTGGGACAGGGTGGCAGAAGAGATAGATTGAGAGGTGGTGGGATCCATTTCTGTAATAGGTTAATGTAATTTATTGTACGGATGACTAAAGAGGAAAATCTGCGACTAGTTCCAAATTGAAAAGTAAGGAATATATATAAAATGATATGTATAATGTAATAAGTGAAAAGGGAAAGTAATAAAGGAAATCTTTTTGGGAATTCTCACCAAGTGTTTTCTACTCTTAAGAAATTAATTGTATAGTATTTTGACCCCTTACAATACCTTAGCCCACTTTATTACACCTAGCAACTAAAACATCTCTATGATAATTTTTCACTAGTTCTTGTGCTAAAAGAATGTTATATATATGTACTAAAATCTTGCATGAAAGCTATTTGAGAACACTAATAAAATCATTCAACCAAACTTGTATTATGTTTGTAAGCACTAAGCAACTTAAAGATACACTTGTATATGGTACTTGTACTTCAACCGGATATAGATTCAAAGTATTCAATGCTAGAAGGATTTGGCACTTTATTTTAGTACATTAACCTCACCAAGAAGCTTGGCTGTTAGGAGGAAAGATTGAATGGTCCTAGTGATTTCAGCGCCTGAAACAGCCCAAACATGCTTGAAAAAAATGTGGTTTGAAATTTTTGCAACTATTTGTTTATGGTCGTATTAGTAATATTAATATATTATGGTGTTTGGAATATAATTTTAGAAGAGTAATGGGATTGAATGTGACCATACTCATAGTTGTCTGTTGACTTATACAAGTTGAGTATACTCAGCTGGGTGTCTTTTATTTTGGGTTTCCTTTTGAGCCAATTTTGCAATCTGAATGGGCACATTTTCTTTTGGTGTTTGCACTAAACCCCATAAGGCTCGGTTTAAATGAATTTGCTTGGAATAGGCCCAGATTTGAATTCTTTGGACCACATCTCAAATCTCAATATGAAATAGGTCCAAGCCAAGCGCTGATCATTTTTTAAGAGCCCAACTGACTATTACATTTTAATTGAAGCCCAATTATCTCTTTTTTAGGGCCAGCAGACTCATCATGATAAAGTCAATTGTATTACGGTGCGTATTCTAATCTTTTTGAGCATTCAGGAATAAAGCTAAACCTCATACAATATATATTAGAAAAAAAACAAACAAACAAACAAACTCATACAATATATATTAGGCAAATACAAAATCAGGTCGCTAGGACATGACATACAAATCAGCTCAAATACTCTACTATAATGGAACATAATTTAGCTAAAGCCACTTATTCCTCTGGCACGTTGAGACTCTGCATGGGATGAGATCCATTGGATGCTTAGGAAGGTGTTCGCCAAATTGATCGGGATAGGAAATTCTCTTGAAACCAAGTAGAATGTGAAATTGATGGGAGAATTTCTTGAAACCAGTTACAAAAAACATTGAAGGCATGAAAAGTGAATTGTGAAATTGATGGGAGAATTTCTTGAAACCAGTTACATAAAACATTGAAGGCTTGAGAAGTAGAATGTGAAATTGATGGGTGAATTTCTTGGTAGCATTGGAGAATGTGTTGGGATTTGTGATAAAATAAACATACTAGAACGAACACCCATATAGTGAAGATGAACCACCCAAAGGGAGGGACAAGGATTAACAAGAGCAAGTCACAAGCAAAGGCTCCAGATATAAGGGACACACTTTTGAGGAAATAGAGATATTTTGTGTTGAAAGTTGTTAGTATCACCGTTGCCAATCCTATAGTGCAGGTACATACATCTATTACTAAGAGCACTATGATGACATTGTGTGCGTGGAATAGTGTAGCACCTGAGCTTTGATACTTCAATCCAACGAGAGTAAGCAAAAATCCGAAGAAAAAGCCAAAAAGAGCAATCAATCCGGTGAAGAAACGAACTTCTTGCTCATTGCTGTATAGAGAACAAAAATTGTATTAGATTATGCGCAACATATAGTTAAAAGGGTGCAAATAAAGGAATTACATGAATATCTTCTATATGTCATTTTGGGAACAAGTGTATAACGTGACATGATTTGGTATGTATAACATAATGAAGATGGCCTAAATTTTAAAATAAAAATTTTCAAGGATTGTGGATAACTTTTCATATGTTTAAAGATACGGCTCAATGCAGTATGAGGGCTAAGGCGATTACTTGGTGTTTAGTCTAGTGTTTAATTTACTCAAATATCCTAAATTATCAGGTTATGAATATATGAAGAATATATAAGAATTGAATTTTATATGGATGATTAATTAATTGATTAAAAATCATTCATCCTTTGGTATATAAAGGTTAAATTTTTTTTTTTTTTTTTCAAAATGCTAATAAAGCATGACATAAATGCACCAGATTTCATGATTGGAGAGCATGCGGTTTGTGTTTTTTTAAACACGAATTTTGGGTTTAAAGTTGTGAAAACGTGACCTTTTTCAAAATTAGTAACACACTTATGATGTCATGTGTAATTCGAAATACATTTTAAAATATTTTGTAAGTAATTATATTATAAGACATTAATAATATTTAGGGAATCAATTTCAATTATATAACATGTCATTAGAAAGGGAAAATTATTCAGTAGTCCCGAACTACAAATATATGCATAGTCCCCCCTCTCACAGAGTGGTGGGTCCTACCATGAATTTAATTAGGGGACTCACCATTCATGTGAGAGGGAGACTATGCATTTATTTGTAGTCCTAGACTATTGAATAATCACTTGATTAGAAAGAGGGTTGATGACAAATGGTAATTAAGGTTGTAATTAAGAGATAATGACAATTAATTTTTGAAAGAAGGACAAAAGGAAAAAAAAAAATATTAAAATTCCTTATTAGTTTATTATGTGTTAAAATTATGAATATATAATAAAATTTGGGTTTATAATATTGGGGGCCTTTTTTTATTAGGACCTTAGGCCAAGTCCTTGAGCCAACCCTGGATGTTAGGCCAAAAATCTTAAATATAGACATTCATATCTATGCTTATAATTTTAAATTTTAAACTCCTTTTTCCATGATTTTGAGAGAAAAAATTAATTTTCAAGAAAAATTTTTGTAAAGAAATAAATTAAGATTTCTCATTTTATTTTATTCAATCCAAAGTTTAAACACCTACAAGTTGACCCAAGCCACTCATCCATATGAGTCGAGTGTACCCTCAGTTGGCCCTACTTATTTATTCAGCCCTCCTCGACTGGCTCCAATTGTCATGTTGGAGTGGACTAACATCTAGGGATGGCTCAAGGGCCTAGGCAAAATATTTTGTTCTAAAAGAGTTATGTATGTGATGGAATCTCATTGCATAGCTCAATACACTTCTTCTTTTTTTTTTTTCATAGCCCAATACTGGCAAAACACCTAATGAGGCTCCAATGAGCCCAAAAAAAGACAAAAGGTTTTTTTTTTTTTTTTTTTTTGATAATAACAAAAGGTTCTTGTTGATATCTCTATTAGTGATTGTTGAATAGAAGGGGCTTTTCATGTGGGTGACCACTAACCAGGGAAAAAAATGAAAATAGATCAGCCATGCTCTTGGGCAATTGAGCTAGGAAGTGGAATAGAACATCAATTTAAGGTACAAAACCATGTTTATTTACAAATCATGTTGGTAAGAATATCGACATTTAGGAGGAATCAAATTGTTATTGTTTATTTAAACTTCACCATAAAAATTTAGTAAAAAAATGAGACTTGCACGAGTATAACCCATAAAAAAATTGGCATGAAAATATAGGCTCGGTCAAATGGTTTTTTTCAGTGTTTTCAACAACGAAAAGACTGTACACTTTAAACGTATATATATTAAAAAAAGAAGAATATAAACAGATTTTTTTTTTAAATTTTTTTTTATTAAAATATGAAAGGATTTGAAATAGAGTCCCTCTATGATAATTATTCTGTACCATTAAGCCAATCTATTACTAAGTTTCTTTTTTATATAGGTAAGATTTAAAGACCCTTATTTGAAAATAAAATACTCTACTCATTTAGATAACTGATAATACGTAAAATAGTTAACAATATTGATATTTGTTATGTTGAAATTTCTCTGATCACTTTTATCTCTATTAATTTTGTTCTTATCAACCCAAAAAAACAAAGTTCTTAGATCTCAATTAATTTTGTTCTTGTAAGTCAAAAAAGTGTATAAAAGAAGTTTTTCTAAGAAATAAAGTTCAGACCAGCATATATGTATTTATCTATTGTACTAATTTTAATTTTCTTTTTGAAAATTTAATATTTATAAGCTATTAGACCAGTAGAGTTACATGAACAATCTTGACATCGAAAGAGGCTTTTCAAACCTAAAGTTTGGGATAAAATCTAATATTTTCTGGATTGAAAATATAAACAGTGATGATAATAATTAAATAAATCTCAATAGACAAATAAGAAAAAAAAAAAAAAGAAGAAAAAAAAAAGAGCATTTCTAATACTCCAGCTTGACTTTCAAACATTAAATCCGGGTCAATATCCAAATAAAACCCGGCTAAACAAACACAAATAAATCATATAAGATACAAAGGTTTCAAATTTACAATTCCAATCCTCAACCTTCTTGGCACCCAAAGACAAAACACAGAGAGAGATGAATGAAGCCAACTCTGCTCTTCACTAAGCTATCAGAGTTAAAAAGAAAATTATTCTACTGGAAATAACTCTAAACAAAAAAAAAAAATAAACGCGTAGATTTGAAGTCAAAAGTGAAAGAAGGCCCAGATCTAAGATAAGAAAAAATAAAAATTAGGGTCAATCACGATTAGATTAGGCAAAATAAGAAAGGAATGAGTTTGAGAATATATAAGTAATCACACAAAGAATTGATTTAAAAAAAAAAAAAAAAACAGAGTGTGAGAGACAGAATAGGCCAACGGTTTTATATAACAAGTAAAAATGTGGCATATAATCTCATGTAGCTCCGCTCTGTCCATCATCTCTGTTTGCACCTTAAACCGCAAGTTGCCATGGGGATGGGTCAGCTTATTACGTATTGTAGCTCTAGCAATAAAGAAGTCACATCCATTTTGTCTTTCATTTTTACTTCCATCAATGAGTAAAGTTTAATGGACATTAATTGAAGCCACACTTATTTATGAAACACTAAAAAGGGAAAATGATCATGTAGATTTAACAGCAAGAAACGTCTTGTTTGTTTAAAACCCATGGACAAATTTAGTACAAAAGCCATAGACGAAAACTATACAGTCTATACTAGAATTCATATGACCAAACAGAAAAATGTAAAAACCAAAACTAAAACTAAAGAAAAAAACTTTGTACTAAATTACTAACCTCTCCAAAGAAATGTTGCTGGAATTGTTGTTGTCCATGCTGAGCGACATGTTTCTGAAATGTGTTTTGCTCCTAGCTCTTCTCCTAGTCCTGCTCCAGTTCCTGCTTCTGGACCTGGTTCTGTACCTCCTTCTGCTCCTACACCTACTGGTGGAAATGGAAACAATGGGAGCTAAAGTTCAAGAACTAGAGCGGGTTTTTACACGGCTTTCTTTGTGATTCCTGCAAGTTTGTTTGTTCTCTGAGTTTTGTTGGATTAATTGTTGGGATTTTGGGTTTGGGTTGAAGTGTTTCTCTGACTCTGAGCAAGGAATTGAAGTGGTTTCTTGAGCTATTTCTGAAATGTGTTTTGGCTTCCCCTCTGCAAAACGGTGGGAAAGAGAGACATTTATAGGCGGGGGTCAAGGTGGACCATCCCAACCAAAGAAAACTATATGAAAAATCCTTTCTATGTGGCATAGACATTAAGTCACCCCGAATAAAACGGGCGTACTAAACAGTTTTGGAGCGTAGTTTTTTTTTTTTTCATTCGGGAAACAAAGCGTACCATTGGTATCAACTGTCCAAACAATGGACCATATCAATAAACATAAGGATATTCATATTAGTATTGTTTATTTGTTTACGGCATCCTATCTGATGTCAAAAAGTCTAGAATATCAAATCTAGACAAAATTACATTTTCCAACTGTTAAAGCTTAGTGAGACTTGTGTCTATTTTTATCTTTTGGCTAAGTGGTAAGTTCACTAATTGTCTTTTTTAAAATAAATTGTCTTTGATTTCAAGTAAAATGTCTGAGATAAATTATCTGAAACGACTATATTTTTTCTTACAATCAAATGACAAATTGAAAATAGTACTCAAATAGGAGACAGTCCTTTTATTTATTTATTTTTTTGTCCCAAAGTCCTGCCTTACCAAAGTGCTTGTAACACTAAATTACAACAAAAACATATTACTGTGACAGTGTGTGACATTTACTTTCATTTTTAAATATATATATATCAGTAACATACTAACATCCAAACTTAATTTTGTATTTCTTTGCTGTAACACAAACATTCTGCTTTTGGGTCAATTTTGCAGGTAGGTTTAGAATTTTTATTGGTTGTCAAATTTAAAGCCTTGAATTAAATAAAAAAGAATAAGCCAGTTACTATTATTCCATTCTAAATTTCAAACAGGTCCACTAGCTATCCTTTTCTAGAGTGAGTGTGACTTGCTCTGATGTTTCCTAACTTTCCTCCGCCCCTGCCTGCATGTTAACAAAACAACCTTCTTTTTAAAGGACACGAATTATACGGCTCTCGAATTTTTGTTTTAGTTTTGGGATACCCTTGTATTATATATTGGCACTCGACTCTTTCTTTATAAAAAAAAAAACAACCATCCTTGACTTTTTGAGATGCAAAACTCGTGTGGAAGTGAAACCGCTATCTTCTAGACCCAATTGCTTCAAGCATGAACCAATTTGTTATGTTCTATTCCGTCTCTGACATGTATGCCAGCCTTACAATCAGGAATTAGATTTCCTAAATAACTTATAATTTCGATCCATTTTGGAATTATGTGGAGGATTTAAAAGAAATTTTCATTTTTATTTTCATCTCTAAACTTTTCGCGAAACTCGTTTTTCGTCCCTAAACTTTAAAACATTTGTTATTCATTCTTAATCTCTTGAAAAGTTCTAGTTTATGTCATTTTGCCCACCTTGTTAACTTTTACCCTATGTTCCCTAACATAATGCAAACATTATATATTTATAGCATAAGATAATCTGACATGAAGCAATTCTTAAAAAAAAGAAAAGAAAATAAAAACACAGTTAAGTGACACCAAATAATTAATCAATGCAACACCCTTGCATAACCAGACAAACAATTAGCACACCTTTTTGCTTTCCTAAAAACATGCTAACTTCCGTGTAAGTGATTTTCTAAAATAGATACATGTAATCATCTACAACGAGACTCAAATTAGGGTGGACTTTAACAAGAGCATCCAATTCAACAATGAAATCTGAAAACCCCATAAAGGACGCTAGCAAAAGTCCATCCCTTAATGCCTGAAGCTTCGCCGTCACACTTGTGGACACTCCTATGTGTTGTGAGAAACCACAAATGCATTGTCCACAATGATCCTGAATAGGCACACCACTACCAGTTTGTCCTAGATTTTCTAGAGAGAACCCATTGTAGATTTTCTACCAAGTCTCTTATTCAACACTCTATGCCTTGGCCAGGGAGTGCTAAACAACACTTTGTTCTAAAATTTCAAAATTTTGCCCTTTTTCTTATTTTACTCCAATTTTTTTATATAAAAAATTGGATGATAATTCTCAGCTTTAAAAAAAAAAAGAAAATCAAATCGGAATGTATTCATGATGACGTTAACTCTTTATGGGATTGTGGCATTTAATTACATTATACACTT
>BKZX01029891.1:0-26061 GCA_014362285.1 Fagus crenata | reverse complement strand
AAATTTAAAAGAACTTAAATTTTGTTATCTACTTATCTACCATGATTTTTAGTTTTGATTTTTTTTTTTTTTTAAATGATTGGCTTTTGTTATATAATTTAAGCATTTTTTTTTTTAACTTTAATTAATTATATTATTTTTTGATTTTGGTGATATTTGTGATTTTTTCTTTACTTTGTAAGTTTGTATATGAAGTTTTAATTAATCCTTGCATCATATGGGCATACTATTAGTTTTATAGAAAACTTTTGAAGGTTTATTGGTCTTGTTGGCTCTACCTTTTTTCCCTTTCCATATAATCTGAGATATAATGAAAGACAATTTTGAACTCATGCATGGGTGCCTACACTAAGACATGAACTTTGTCTGGGATCAACCTGATACAATGTTCTGAATGCTTGGGATCAACCTGTAATTGCAGAGATCTCTTGCATTAACCAAAATTTGGACTGTAGAAATTTGATAGATAATTAAGTTTATGTACTCACTTCTTAAATTATTGTCTTGTACAGCTCTAGCTGAAGCTTCTGTCATCGTGAGGCAGCATACACCATTGACTAATTTGTTCATGTGCCTATGGTTTAATGAGGTTGTCCGTTTCACTTCTCGGGATCAACTAAGCTTCCCATATGTTTTATGGTGGTTGCATGTCCTCAAGAACATCAATATGTTTCCTGTTTGCACACACAAAGATCTTGTCAATAGTATGGGCCACCTACGCAAGACTAAACCTTTGATAAGATGATGTAGTGCTATACATACTAGTTCCACTTCTTCATTGTTATAGCATCCCATCTTAGGGGCAATCAGCTGTATCCGTTCTTTTTATTCATTTCTTATCGAATGGTTTATTGGCAGCATTTGTCTGCAACTTCTCTTTATTTCCCCCCTTCCCCGCCCCAGCCCGTTTTGAGCTTCTTTTTTCTTTTTCTATTTATAAATTTGTACGTGGATAGATTTTTTTAATTAAAAAATTTAGACATTAGAAAAAAGGATCCAACTTAATTTATTCTTCTGGAGGACCTACCGTTGCCTAGTTCTGCATCGAGGGATTTTCATTTTGCTAAAAGTAACAAGCATGGTTTTAAAAACCTAACCATTAAAGGAACCAGACAATGGAAGGGTTCAAGATTTTGACGTCAAATCGGGATTAGATAGGTTAAAGTTGTGATGATTAAAATAGTATTAATAGATCATATTTATAAAAATAGCAAATTTATAAAAATAATAAAAACAACTTTTAAATGTACTTTTACAATTTTAATAGGGCATAAATATTAGTATAATTGATTAAAACTAATAATTAGTATAATACCTATTGTATTAAAAAAATGGATTAAAGTGTAAATAAAAGCAAGACAAAGATATCTTATTCTCAGGCTCCGTTTGTTTCACCGTAAAACGTAATTTGGAAAACGTTTTACATGTTTTCCAGTGTTTGGTTACATCAGAAAATATGGTCAACAGAAAACTATCTTTTGGTCAATGGGAAACTAATAAAAAAATACACTGTTTTACATCAACTTGTTTTACGCCCAAGTTTTCCGTAAAACAATCTAAACAGACCACCATGACTCATTCGCGCGCGCCTCTCACTCTCATCAGGAAGCTCTCTCTTCGGTAAGCTCTCTCTTCTCTCTTCTCTCATGCTATCTCTCTCTTTCTCTGTAGCTCTCTCTCTCTTCTCAAGCCCTCTCTCTTTTCTCAAGCTCTATCTCTCTTCTGTTGTTCAATCGCGAGAGAGCTGAGAAACCAAACCCTAACCTTGGTTTCTCAAGCTCTATCTCTCTTTGCCCAAATTTATTCCTCTCGAGCCCCACTTCTTTCTCAATGATCTGATTTTGTGTCTAGTTCTTTGTATTTTGCAGGGTTTTTCAGATTATTCGTGTGGTTTTCAGGTAAAATTCAAAATTCATGGTTATGGGTGTGTGTATTTTGCTTTGATTGTTTCTCTGTTTTTTTTTTTTTTTGGTTGGTAGCAATATTTGTTCAAAATCCATGGTTACTGTTATTGATGCTTTTGATTTGTGAAATGGGTATTTTAGAGTTGATTTGTGTTTTAGTGAAAGTAGGGACTCAACGAATCCCTGACACCATTGGCTGATATGTTGCAATCGATGCTTTTGGATATTCATCTGTGAAAGTTTGTAGTTTTTCCTTCTGTTTGTTGTCAAATGTGGGGTTTATATATATGGGTCAATGTGTGGAAACAGTTTCTGGACCTGCAGATTTCCAGTTTGTGGAGGCCAATATTTTGGTTAATGTTGTAATGTTCAAGTGAAATTTTATGTTGTTGATTTGCACATCAGGCACCATAATCTCATTGTTGGAATTCTTGCATTGTGGATATCTGTTGGGTCTCTTTAACTATGCAGTGCTCAAGTATGTCTCCCTTGATGCTTTAACAAGCACTCTTACTGTGGTACAGTGGTAGAGCTTTGGTCAATTCTTTCTGAGGCTGTGGGAATCCCCTTTTTTTTTTATTGGTTCTGCAGTAGATTCTAGTATTAATCATATATAGTAAATGGCAGAAACCACTTGACTTTAGAGGCTTGGTGCTTTAAGCATGTACCAACGGGGATTGCTTCAGGTTGATTACTGCAGTGAATCTTTTTCCAATTTTTAAAAGAAGCTGTCTTGTCATTATGTTGATATACGTGGTCTGAAGTGAGAAAATGTTTGTTCAACTTCAATCTCATTACAATCCTATCCTAATGTGTGTATGTACTGTCCATTATATTTGTTAGATTTAACAAGCATTCTTACTGTAGTAGAGCTTTAGTCAATTCTTTCTGAGGCTGTGGGAATCCCTTTTGTTTTTATTGGTTCTGCAGTAGATACAATGTGTGTATGTACTGTCCATTGAATATATTTGTTAGATTTTGATAAGGTAGTGGCCCCATAGTTCTGGTAAAGCTTCTATTACTAATTTCACAATTTTTTATTTTTTGATAATAAGAGGTTCTTACAATCTTACGTCGGATCTTTGGCGACTTGTCTTATGAGATTCTATGTTACAACCTCATGAATCCTTTGCCCACAAATCTCATGAACTAGACATTTTTCATTAGTGAGACTGTGAGATGGTACTAGAGAGAAGCTAATATATTTCTAAATAATATTCAAGTAGTGAATATTTTTTTTTTATTTCTCACCTCTGTATTTAACGTTAAAGCATAACCTGTTGAGGGGTGGTAAGTCCTCACCAACAATGTGTTAATACGTCTGGTGGATGTCTCCTTACTCCTACCACATTTAAGGTGGTACTACACTACTACTAAGTCCCAATGCAATGATAAGGATTCTCTTCCTCTCTCTGTTTCCAAGGCTTTGATGAGTGATCTGAACTTCCTATTTTCTTTATATAATGTCTTATTAGCAAAAAAAAAAATCCCAATGTAACAGAGGAATGGTACCAGCAAAATTGAGTGCAACCCGTATATTATTAAATTAACCAATAAACTTGCTTTGGTGTCGAACATTTATTTTGAATTTCAATACTTTTTACAAAAAAAGTTGGATATATTATATTTTATTATGAGAATAAATTCGAGTATTTCTTATATAATTGGGCTATTTTTTTTGTTTAAGGGAACCCAACTGGACTGAACTCGAGAGCCGATCTCTGCACGGGGTGGTGGCACCGTTCTTGACTGGTGAGCGCCGATCTCGATTTTAGGTACTTTTCTCACTCTCTGTTTGCTGGGTTTCGTGATTTGGTTGGATTTTGGATTATTTTTGTTTGGTTTTACTGGTAGATTGGAGTGGGTTGATGGATTTGTGAGATGGGTTTTTGGAGTTGTTGGTTGGATCTTCACCGGCGGATTGAGTTGCTGGTTTGGGTATTGGGGTGATTTTTTTATTTTTTTTGGGTTTGCACAGCAACATTTTTTTGATGATTTTGGATTACGGGGTTTATGCTTTTGATTTTCGTTATTGAAGCATGCTGTATCTATGAATCAATTAAAAACTTCTTATGTTTATTCAGTATGGACTTGTTATGTTTATTCAGTTCAGGGTAATATGAGATTTCTTGAATCACTTTTGTTATCTTATTATCTATAACATCTTACTTTCCTGGACTACTATACTTTCAAACACATTTCAATGAGATTCCTTTACACTTCTTGTTAGTTCCACCCCTGTTGATTGAGAACTAAGCAAATACTTTGGTCTGCAGTTTCAGGCATTTCTTGACAGTGGAGCTCAACAACAATTATATCAAAAAGATGTGCTGAGCATTTTGAATTATGTATCCTACAAGAAGTCTGATCTTTGCTAGATTCCTTCCATCGATAAAACCACCTTTCAGTCTGTAATGTCATGGTGTGTCCATGTCACACATCCTCTTTGGTTGAAGGAAGGAGGAATGAAGATCTCTTTCCACCAAATACAGAACATAGATTCTTTAGAGATCTTTCATCTCTGTCCTGGCCAGCATGGCTTCCAAGTATCTTATGAATTGTTATTGGTTCTCTAGGCATGTTTAGCCTTTGAGCTGTTAGTTTTGTTAGGTTGGTCTAGTTTGGTCTTTATCCTTCTGATGAACACAAAAATATGTCTGAAAATTAAAGACAGACTAGGGACTTATCACCTATGTATATGCTCCATTAATTGTTGAATGTAACATTTAAGAGAAGCAGAAACTATACGGCTATACCTATTGTTTTTCCTTTCCATGTACAGTGGCATCTCTACGTATGATTCCAAGAACATATGTAATACACTAATACCTATTATTCTACTTGCCTGTGTCCATTTTGTTTCTGTGCCCATGAGATTGGGAGTTTGAAAGAGGGAGAGCATGAGAGAAGCAAGAGTTTATACCAAATAGGAAATGGAAACATAAAATAAGATTCATTGGCCTCTAGAACAACCCATTCTAGAAAAATATGGAAATTTCCAACTGCTCTTATTCTAACAACTTATAATTAAAACTGACCCGAGCAGCAAATAAAAAAAGAAAAGAAAAAAAGAGACTAATTTATGATTGTCTATTTTAAGTATATTTGGATTTTTGAGAAGTATGGTTATTTTGAATTACGAAAAATATGGTTAATTTTTTAATTTTTTGATTAATGAGAAGTTTGGTTGATTTTTTGAATTATGGAAGTATGAAATTATAATGTTTGTGGATTATGAAAATAACGTATATACCAAACACCATAAAACGTTTTCTAGAAAATGTGTTTTGGAAAATGATTTTTTTGTGCATACTAAACACATAAAACGTTTTCCAAGGTCGCTACCAAACACAGGAAAATGAGTTAGTTTTCCAGAAAATCTTATTTGGAAAATGAATTGTTTTCCAAATGACGTTTTACGGTGAAACAAACGGAGCCTAAATAAGCAACACTTTTCGTTTTTTCTTCATTACTGTTGGACTAACGATAGAACTCCAAAGGCCATATCCTTATCTAGCTTAGACAACACAGTAGAAATATGGCTGAAAAAGAATCACTACTTTCACACGCTTGAAAATAAACACAGCCGTTCCATTTCTTTTTCTCTAGAGTCTTACCAAATTGCAAAATTTTGAGATTGAGCAGTAAAAGTTTCTATCCGTCTAGTATTACTATTACGTTGAACTGAAAAAAAAAAAAAAAAAAAAAAAAAAAAAAAAAAAAGGAGAAGAAGAAAGAGGTAGATGGGTAGGATTTGGGTATAGTGAGAAATGGAAAGAAAGGAGAGAAAATAAGAACTTGGGAAAGAAGATACATGGAGAAAAAGAGAAAAAATTGAGAGAAGAGGGGTTGATCTGGAAGCTAAAGAGAAAAGTTACAAGGAAAGTAGATGAAGAAGAAAAAGAATTAGAGAAGAGAGAAGAGTAATGAGATTGATAAGAAGGAAGAAAGAGCTATTGGTCGGGATGGGTATTTCCAGTCATAGCTAGAGAGAGAGAGAGAAAACACATTGAGTTGGCAGCGGTGCAAGGAGGAATTAGCCATCGAGCTCGGAGCATGAGAAAAAAAAAAATGGAGGGGGGTAGGGGGGCTACAATAGTGACAAGTAGAAGAATGAGAAAGAAGAAGTAAAAATGAAGTGGGTAAAGGATGGATAGCTTTGAAACTCCAAGATCAACTCTCCTGATAAAACTTTGTTAATCATTAAGTGAGAATTAAGAAAAAAAAAAAAAAAAAAAAGAAAACAAGTTTTATATTTTTATTAGTGGAGCATATAGTGGAGCACAATAGGTGGAACATAAGATTTTCATCTTTGTTCTCCAATACCATTTCTTGAGAATTTAATTTTAAATAAATTCTTCTATCATCAAAAATTCCTTGTTCCAAGGCATTTTCTTGTGGATTCAACGAACGATATAGATTTAAAAGTTTCCATTAAAGTAAAATGAGGAGTAGGATCCTCTCTATTTCAAAATTCCTCAATTTGTCTATTTCATGGTTCATATTTTATTTTCAGAATTTAACAGTAGATACACTGTCACATTATTTAAAATTTTAAATGACATCATTATCTGTACACTATTAGATTAGTAATTTTTTTAATCTGAACCATAAAATACACCAATTGAGGATTTTGAAATAGAGAGGATCATTTTCCATCTAGCCCCACATATATATAGGTTAAAAGGGAATTCATTAAGAAGAAATAAAAATGGAACACATAAAAACATTTATGACAAAAGAAATCCTCATATAAACATTATATGTTTTTCCATTATGTCTCATATAAACATCTAATCTATATAATATATTAAAGTAGAAGACGTTGCCATGTGGAATAAATGCAACCTCTTCTGCTTGACACGTGGCATTCATGTTGGACGAGTATTAGTCTTATTGGCTACTTATTTGTGTCCCACTAATATATACATGTTATTAATTATTCCTAAATAAAATATATTTAGATTATTTATTAATTAAAACTATTGATTTAATGCATCATTATCTCATTTAATAGTGTTTATGAGCATTAACTTTAAATTTCTCATTTAATTTGCAAATTTGTTTTCCAAACCATTGATTTTCCATGGCTTTGAAATTGCCAATAATGCCACATGACCTTTTTTTTTTTTTTTTTTTTGAGAAAAGAGGATAGAGAATATATTAAAATTGGTGAAACTTTTCCTGAATTACATTTTCAAGAAAGTCTGGAACATCTTCCAGCCAGACCAAGAAATCAAAATGTAAATCTAATACCTTGCAAGCCATAGTATGGGCTGCTTTATTACCTTCCCTGCGAACATGACAGAATTTAACGTAGTGAAAAGAATTAGACAATTGATGAATATCCAAAATAATATCACCGTAAGACGCCAAGCACAAATTTTGATCCTTGAGAGCAGAAATAATTGTCAAGGAATCCCCCTCCACTTCCACATTTAACAGGCCAATATCCCATGCCAGCTGGAGAGCGACCCTTGTTGCCATTGCTTCAGCATCATCAGTAGCATACACACAGTGAAAGCGTTGACAGGCCACAGCTAGAGGAAGCCCCTGCCTGTCCCTTATAACAACCCCCACTCCAATGATATGGTGCTGAGGGAAGATTGTTGCATCAAAATTAACCTTAAACTTGCATTCGGTAGAGGGTCTCCAAGAAGCAGAAAGAGGCGGTATGGTGAAGAAGGTCACTTCAGTGGTGAAACAGTATTCAGAGGCAAGCCGCTGAGCTAAGGGATAGATGGAGTCAATCGGGTCATATATGTCTTGGTACAGGGCTTTATTTCGCCGTTGCCAAACAATCCAAAGCATCATCACAAGCTCAGCCATAGAGGCTTCCGACCCACTATCAAATATATGAGAGAGCACATCAAGTATGGTGACATGATTATGACGAAGGATCTTCTTGGCTACCTCATGGTGTACCCACAAAGGTTGAAGCGAGGGGCAACTCCACACTGCATGCAGAACATCTTCCTCTTCCCCCAGACAAAATCCACAGTTGCCATTAGTGACAATACAACGCCTAGATAGGTTCGCCATGGTTGGGAGCGCATTTGTACTCACTCGCCATAAAAAGTTACGAACCTTATATGGAACTCGTGCTGTCCAAATAGTTTTCCAGTATTTCTTCCAGGGTCCCATGTCAGAGCAACTTTAAGAAGATGAGCTCTCTGCCTCTGTCAACAGTCTATAAGCACTACGCACCGAATATTTTCCATTTTTTTCCCTGCTCCACACTAAGACATCATCACTTGCTCGAGTGCTTAGAGGAATGCTTTTTATCAAAGCGGCATCACTGGGGAAAAAGACTTGGTCGATCAATGTAGTATTCCAACTACCACTGGATTGCTCAATTAGGGAGGAGACACACGCCTCAACAGCAAGAATTTTTGGAGGGGAGAGGGGCAGACCAGATGATAGAGGGGGCAGCCACTTATCTCTCCAAATGCTCGTTGATTCCCCCCTACCAATACGCCATCGTGGCCCACTTTGAATCACCTTGCACGCTTTTAGAATGCTTTTCCAAGCATAAGAGGCCCAAGGAGAGCAACGAACCCCTATAATAGAACCTCTTGGGAAATATTTGGCTTGAAAAACTTTGTAAAGCCAAGAAGTTTTATTATGGATAAGCCTCCAAACCTGTTTCGCCAATAAAGCCTCATTAAATTTAGACAACTCTCTAAAGCCCATGCCACCCACCATCTTCGGCTTACATAGAGAGCCCCAATTAACCCAATGGACCTTACAAGACTCTCCCAAATGACCCCACCAAAAATCACGCACAATTTTCTCCAACTCATTACACAGCTTATTTGGAAGTTTGAAGACATTCATCATGTATGTCGGAATAGCCTGGACTACTACCTTAATCAATACTTCCCTGCCTGCCTGAGAAAGCAGTTTTCCCTTCCAACCTTGAATTTTACTCCAAACACGCTCCTTAAGCTGGAGAAAGGAGCTATACTTTGATCGACCAACCATGGAGGGGAGTCCCAAATAATTCTCATACTGGCGAATCACTGGAAGGCGAAGAGCCTCTTGAATCTCCTTTTGAACCTCCACTCGCGTAGAGGCACTAAAGAAGAGAGTGGTTTTATCTTGGTTAATTTGCTGGCCAGAAGCTCTTTCATAGATACGAAGAACCTCCTGGATTGCATGGCACTCTTGCAGTGTCGCCCTACAAAACAAAACACTGTCATCTACAAAAAAGAGGTGGGTTAACTTGGGTCCCCCACAGCTAATTGAGATGCCTTGGATCAACTTTGATAAAGTGGCTTTTGCCAGGAGAGCTTGCAACCCCTCTGCACATAATAAAAACAAATATGGAGAAATCGGGTCCCCTTGATGCAAACCCCTAGAGGGATGAAAAAAAACCCCGAGGCTCACCATTGATCAGTACAGAGTAGGACACAGTGCGAACACACTCCATAATCATAGAGACCCACGTGGCCTTGAACCCCATCTTTAGCATAATATTTTCAAGAAAAGCCCATTCAACCCTATTGTAAGCCTTGCTCATATCTAATTTAAGTGCCATATAGCCCTGCTGATTACTTTTCATTTGTTTCATGTGGTGGAGGGTCTCAAAAGCAATCAAAATATTATCAGAGATCAATCTTCCAGGAACAAAAGCACTTTGTGACTCAGAAATAATATTTGGTAAGATCTTCTTCAATCTATTAGCAAGCACTTTAGCAATAAGTTTATAAACCACATTATAGAGACTTATAGGCCTAAAATCCTTTACACTCTCAGGATTCTGAACCTTTGGTATTAAGCAAATATGGGTATGATTAATTTTCTTTAGCAAAGAACCATCCTTAAGACAGGCTAAAATACCAGCAATTATATCAGTGCCCATAATATGCCAATAATTCTGATAAAAGATAGGGGCCATACCATCAGGGCCAGGGGCTTTGAGCTCCACTTCTTCTGTTGTAAACTCCGCATCCAGAAGTAAATTCATTTCCTCTATAACAACTCGATCCACACCCACAAGGACTTCCTCAAACTCCCCTGGTTGGGAAGAAGTAAAGAGGTCCTTGTAATATTCCACAATAGTTTGCTCAACTACCTCATCTCTACTTTGCCAAACACCTTCCCTTTCTCGAATTCCATGGATATAATTCCGCCATTTTCTGTAAGTGGCTTGACAGTGGAAGCATTTGGTGTTACGATCTCCACTTTGTAACCATAATGTCTTGACGTTGTTTCCACATCTTCTTTTCTTTAGAATGCAACTAAGCAAGTTCGGTACTTAGCTGCTTGATTAAATCAACATTCTGATCTTCGGGCCTCAAATCTTCTTCCTGCTGCAACTGTCTTGTTTTTGTAGCAATGGCAGTCCGAATACTACCAAAGTGATCATGGCTCCATTTTTTTAAATGTTCCCTGCTCATCTTTATTTTCTCCACCACCTGAAACATGGGAGTTCCGTTTTGACGAGTCTCCCAAGCCTTCTTAATTGTATCCTCACACCCCTGGTCTAGCGTCCACATTTCTTCAAATCTGAACTGTATTTTCCGAGCACACAGAGCACGGCCAAACGGATGTAGTTCAACCCACAGGGGTCTATGATTTGAGAAAACCACATGAAGATGAGTAACCCGATTATTTGGGAATTAGAGAAGCCAATTCGCAGTTGCCAGGCACCTATCAAGGCGTTCTAGAACTCAAGCTGTCCCAGTTTGTTTGTTCCACCACGTAAACGCCGGACCCACAAAACTCAAATCTAAGAAGCCACAATCATCAACTACTCGATGAAACTCCCTCATTTGAGGCTCAGGCCGCGCCACCCTCCCCCACTTCTCCCCACCATGAAGTAGCTCGTTAAAGTCTCCACAAAAAACCCACAGCACTGTGTGATGGCCACGTAAAACCCATAGGAGGTCCCACGCCAACGACTTCCCTGCCACCATTGGAGACCCATAAAAACTAGTAAAACGCCATGCAAACCCATCCCCATAATCCATAATCGCGTCTATGTGATGGTGGGAGTAAGAGGATATAGAAACAGCTGTTCCCTTACGCCAAAAGAATGCTAGACCCCCACTCTGACCTTGACTTGGAACCACAAGTTTACCAGCAAAACTCCATAAGCAATGAAGCACCTCCAGGCGCTTGTCATCCAACTTTGTCTCAGAGAGAAACAAAACTGTTGGGTCCTTTTGTTTCACCATAATGGTGAGTTCATGAATTGTCTGTGGGTTCCCAAGCCCACAACAGTTCCAAACCAAGCAACTCATGGCGTCCGGTGAGGTTGCGCTACAACCTCCGCCGATATCTAAACCTCACTGGTACTGGTAGAATCTCCAATCGCCTTAGTCTTCTTGAAGCTTCACATCGGCTCCCTTTCAAGCAAAGCATTCTGGTTTCTCTTCTGGTGGGACAGAATGGGTTGATGAATATTGCTCATGGGCCCCATAACACTACGTGTGACCCTTTTTCAAGTGCTTCCACTAAACTTCTTGATTGGCTTTTGTGGCCCACCAGACTCCACAATAGGCCCAAAGACTTGCAGCCCAATGTGCTCCCTCTCCTCCAATCTAGCCCTCCTAGTCTGGTTGCTCAAATCTCCCACCTTAGGCATTTGAATTTCAAACTGGGAATCACCCTGTAATAAAATCTCCAAAGACTCATTTATCTCCCCATGTTCCAACCCTAACTCTCGGTCAATCTCCTTTAATTTTGCCCTGAAATCCACTCTTTCCGTTACCACCTTAAGAGGGGGCGTAACTACCGGAGTTTCCTTGTTAGGCTTGTCCTGCGTATCCACTTCGGAATTCTGGGCCGGCCCCGTTTCCTCCCTAGTCTCCGAGAAAGAATGAGCTCGAGACCCTGGCTCTTCACAGTGTGGAAGTCTGGGAAGTTCACCCCTAAGCCACGGTCCATATTCTAGTGTTTTTGGGTTCAACCATCCTCGACTGTTTAACCAGATAGAACAATCTCTATCATCATGACTAATGTGGCCACACCAATAACAAAAGATCGGCAACCGCTCAAATTTGAATGAGACCCAGTGATCCTGTTCTCCACCTAACCATATCTTCCTTCCCCGGCAAAGAGGTTGCATGATGTCTACTTGCACTCCAACCCTCATAAAATTTCCACCCCCGCGCCCCTCGGCAAACTCTTCCACTTGTTCAACCCACCCCAAAGTACTCCCAATCTTTCCACATACCCCACTGTTCATACATCGAACGGGTAGATCATGAATCTGGACCCAAAACAAACACAAGTCAAAAACCACATGAGAGAAGGACTGGTCATCATCAATTCGTTTAAGTAGAATCAGGTATTTGTCAAAGGACCAGGGGCCGTTAGCAAGCACTCGTTCCATATCAGCTGTGTCAGTAAAGAGAAACATTACCCTGTTGTTACCCATATTCCCGTCCCGTAAAGCCATGAACCACTCTCCAAAGAGGTTTTAAGGTTCGTAACACCACCTCTATATTCACCACCCTCTTGGTTAAGAACTTTGCTGCCAAAAGACCACCAGAGACCTCCTGGGAGTCACTCAAATCAACTCTGCCAACTTCCTTTGCAGTAAGGGACATTCGATCACACAGTTTGGTGATTTCCTCCATGAGGACAATGAAAGTCTTGTCAACCAGAGTTCCACTGTGAGTCTTAGATCATTGGGGAAAAGGAGTAGGCTTGTACGAAGACAAACGAGGATTCCACGCGACGGCTAGGGTTTAGGGATGCCTAAACCCTAAAGCCAGGGAAAAAATAACCTTAGTGCTTTCCTCGAAATACTATAATCTTGAAATTGGTCTCCATATGCCACATGACCTTATATATTTCTTTTAACCCGTTAATTTTATTCCTCATTAAACACAATAGTTATAATATGTTATTTCAAATATGTAATAAAAATGTCACTTAGGCATTCGGCTCAATGGTAATCCTTCTCTTCAAAAAGTCTCACCCCTTTTAATTTGGAGGAGTTATTAATGATTTTACATTTTTTTGGTTACACCAACCTTACTATTTTTTTTATTTATTTTTTTAAAAATTGCCACTCCCTTTGTGTTACAAATTATATATACACACAAACAACTCCAAGACGTTGTTTTAACTTTTAAGCACTTTTGTTATGTCCAAACCAACGTCGTTTTGGTTGTTCCATACTAAACAAAACATACCATATATGTTTTCTTCTTGGTTGTTACACCACTTTACCTTACTATTCTTTAAAAAAAAAACTGCCACTCCCTTTATGTTACAAATTATATATACACACAAACAACTGCAAGACTCTGTTTTAAGCACTTTTGTTATGTCTAAAACGACGTCGTTTTGGTTGTTCCATACTAAACAAAACATACCAAATATGTTTTCTTCTTGGTTCAATGCTTTACATTGCCTCTGATTCTCTTTCTCCCCCTATTTTTTCACTCTTCCTCTTTTTCAAACTGTTGAAGGGATGACTTTCAATTCATAAATTCTCCTGTACCAAATTGAATCAGAAACAACCCAAACTGTTTGAAATCGTTTTTGGACATTACTTTTATGTATTTGTAATTTCAACAAACACCATGTCAATTTTTAACTACATATAACTGTATTTGTAATTTCAATTCTTGAAAGCTCATGTAGAAAAATTTCAATTTTTTTTAGACGAAAAATGTGAATTAAAATTTTTTTTTTCTATAGAATTAAAAACAAGGCAAAGAAGCATTTAAACAGTTTGTCCTGTGCATTGCACGGGCTATTGTCTAGTTCATAATAATTTCATAGAATACAGATTTTTGAAATCATTACTCTCATTAATGACAAAAATAAATAAAACAATTCTTTAAATATACTCATTCTATAGGTATAAATTTTGCTTATAAAATATATGAACTGTAATTAAGGATAAATTACATTTTTGTCCTTCAAATTTGGTGTAGGTTCAATTTTGATTCCTCTATTTATTTATTTATTTTTTTCAATGCGACTAACGGAATGCTGAGGCACCTCATATTTTAGGGATCAAAAATTGAACCAAATTCATATTTAAAGGGCCAAATTCAAACCAATAATATAAACGGTTTTTAAAATTTAAATACAACATTTGAACTTTTTAAATCTGAACGATCTTATGATAATAGCTGCCTCATGTTACTAAGATGATGTGATTCACAATGCCACCCTTCCAACACTTTTGTTCATCGTCAATTAAGATATTTACAAGAGTATTTTCTAGAAGATTTTGTTGAGTTCATCATCAATTAAGACATTTACAAGAGTATTTTTCAGAAGATTTTGTCGAGGAGAAAGAACAAATCGGCAATGGGATTCGGCTAACCCACCCCCACCCCCCAACATTTGAAAAACATCTCCAAAGGGCAATTTGTTATTGCCCAATATTTGAAAAACTTTGAAACCTCATTGCCTTTTAATTCATTGCATTCTACTTAGTGGCTTTAGCTTCAATTAAGCACTCTACACTACAAAAAAATACGGTTTTTGCAGCACCATTTTAGCGTCAACTAAAAAGATGACACTATAAGTCTTGTAATACCGTAATTGTGCTCAATTTTTTTTTTTTTTAAATTTTTATAAACATGTGGGCCTATTTAATTGAAACAAACTCTACTTACCTCATCTTTTAAGTTACAGAATAAATAAAGAAATAAAATCAACTAAAAGATTGAAACATTTCCCTGTGAACTCGAGTAGATAAAAATTTAAATAAAAAAATCCAATGCAAACGTTTCAAAACTCTAAGTAGTTGGGGAACAAAATTATCAATTCAAATATCCATTTTCTTCTAAAAAATTTCCTTCTCTCTCAACAGCCAATAAGTCTCAGACCAAACCCTATCATTTTTCTTTTCAAAATTTCTAAGGAAAATCATATGGAAATGATCGGTGGTTCTCGAAGAAGACGATTTTGGTGATTGGTGCAAATTTTCTAGATCAGATCTCACTTTCGCTCTCTCGCTAGCAATCTCCAACTTCCCTCAGGTCCGCTTTCTCTCTCTCACCTTTCATCTGTTTAATTTTGAAGATTTTTGTTTTTATTTTTCAGAATTCGATTAGATCTAGTTATTTTGGTTATTCGATTTTCTTTTTTTGAAATAATTTTGTGATTTTTATTCGATTTTCTTTTGCTTTGTATAATTTTCTAGTGAATATGACCAAACTGAGGTCTTAAGAAGAAATTGCTTCAGAGCTACATTCATTTTAGTAGGAAGAGCTGCAAGGCATAGTATTCATGTGTGTTGGTGTTTATTAGCTTTGCATTGAGGTCCCAATTTTACTACTTCTTTTACTTTCCTCTTTTTCTTTTTTCTTTTTCTTCAAATTCTCTGTCCTGTTTTTCCCCTAAGCAGAAGGAAGAATTCAGAATATAATATGTTTTTGAAACATTTAAAAGTGACAACTTTACAAACTTCAATACCTTAAGTTACTTAAGGGGGTTATATGATTATGGGATAGCTTCCATGAAACTTTCATAAATACAGGAGCATTAGGTGTCATGATTGACAAACGGATAAGCATCAAAAGTCTCATATTGAAAGAATATCACTAGATTAAAATTAGATAGGAACTTGCTAGGAGAAGATAGGGTTCAAAAAGTAAAAATGTAATTAGAGATGCAATTCTTGATATGGCAGTGACACCACACTTTGCAATAGTATTCTCATTAAACATGCCCTGCAATAGCATTATTTTGATAACATCTAATGACTAGACTTCACTAAATATTTGCATTATTATTTTCTGAGGTAATTCAAAATATGATGTTTTAGTCTATGTTAAATTCCTTACTGATATGTACTGCTACATCTTCACAGGGTTGTAGCTTGAAGTGGCCTTTCTCTGAAGGACAAACTTCCTGGTGAAAATGTTACATTACTGAAGGAGTGAGCTACCATTAAATTGTTGTATCTTATGTGTTATACGTTGTTTTTTTGTATGCCTTGGATGATATGAATTATATAGTGAGTTGCAACATTAATTTCTATTGTAATTCATGGAGGTGAGGGAATTGTTCACTTCATAGCAAAATTATTTTGTAGTACTTCTTAACTTTCACTTGGGACCTACAATGATCTGAATCACAATTGTTAGTTTCACTCTAATTTCTGCTTTGAAAGTGTATATTTCTTTGAACTTTTGATTTTACTTGGAATCAAAAGAAAGTTCATTAAAAGATGTTCCATTCATTACTTTAATTAATAAATACTCATTAAGGTTGATAGAAGAGTTTATAATTGCCCATTTGGCTCACAACCAACAAATTATCAATCAATATGTTGTAATATTAGCTTTCCCCTAAGCATAGGTAAAAAATATTTTTTTTAATAGTGTAAATTTTTTTGCGTCAACCAAATGTTGATGCGAAAAGACGTTATATAGGTTTTTGACGTCAACTTGTTGTTGATGCAAAAAAATGTTATATAGGTATTTTACATCAACATCTTGTTGACACAAAAAAATGTTATATAAGTTTTTGGTGTCAACAAAATGTTGACGCAAAAAGAAGTTATTTGGTTTTTGGCGTCAACTTTTTGTTGACGCAAAAAGAAGTTATCTGGTTTTTTGCGGCAACTTTTTATTTTTAGCATCAACAAAAGTTGACGTTACAAGCAATTTTTCTTGTAGTGCTAGGTTGTACTCTTTTGTTATTGTCCGATGATAATTCGATGCTATAACAATCATGACGAAATTAGGGGCTTGATAAAGTTCGTCTCTTTGTCAATTTGAGATAGTTTAACAACGATATCATGACTAGAGTTGATATTGCCTTTATTGTAATTTTCTATCCATTTTTTTATGTAGGGTTTTTTTTGTGCAAGTAGTGCTTCAGGGATTCAAACCAATAATAGGAAAGACAAAATAAATAATAAGCACACACGTAGAACACAAGAATTTACTTGATTCAACAATTTGCCTACATATAGGAGCTGCGACAATGAGAAAGTTTCACTATAAAATATAAGAGATTATAATTATGGCACAAAGACTCTCTAGAAACCTAAACCCCAAATACACCCTAGTCTCTCTCACACAAAAGGCACAAGAGTTTCTTCTCTATGACAAATCTTACACGCACTAAAACTAATGCTCTGTACTCTATTAGCCGTAACACTGAGAAGACTACACTCTCTTTATTTCATAAGGGCTGGTTGTATATATATATATATATATATATCCTCGTATAATAAGCAATGCTCGTATATTAATCATGTTGTAGTAAAATAAAGAATACATATTCAGGATTCTATTCATGTGTTGTCACCAAATAAATGAATAGTAATAATTATTACATTATATATATATATACCTTCACTAAGGCAAGTTATACTAAAAAAATGATTCAAGAATCCTTTGCCTAATAGTATCACACTACTTGCGGCATACTCATTGGAGCAAAGTTCTAGTTGCTGTAGGATTTCTTATACAAAAGGCAATTATGTGGCAATTCAAGCCACGCCTCAACAGTTTTCTTTCTAAGAAAATAGATGTGGGCTTTAAGATGGATGCTTCCAAAATTAAAATTGGCCCATACAATTGAAGCCCATCCTAAAATTTACCTTTGACGGTAAGTGAACCATTAGGCTCTCTTGTTTGTCCACACAATTATGGGCCTAGATTGGATTTTGGGGTTGGGCTTAGTCAAGTGTCGGAGTAGGAGTAGTGGACAGTAAGGGGAATATAAAAGATCAATGAATTCCTATGTTTACAGTATGCAAGATATTTGAAATTATGCCTAAACTGATTGTATACTCACTTACTCAGCCCCATTGAAGTTACGAAAATCAAATAGGGTCTCAAACTCCTAATGATAAAATTTGAGACAATAGCTACCAGGTTGACGAAAAACGCCTACATTTTTCCCATGAACCAAACCTAACCAGCTCAGTTGATTCAATTCTTGAAATTAAAGGTTTACACACTTCATTCAAAGCATTAGACATCAGTCTGATGTTAGAATACTAAATCTAAGGCTATAAAAAAATGAACTATAAAAATCCCCAAATCACACATACCCAAAACTCTGACCCGAAAATTCATTCAAAACGGGAATTTAATACGGCATTTTTGGAAAGTTTCTACTCATTTTTCATTTAATATTTTATTTTAAAAAAATTGGTAACCTTTTATCTAAAAGAAAATGCATTATATGATGTTTTCAACCCAACCCAATGAAGTTCCTTTCAAATTTGAAATTACATAATCTAAGAAAAATAAAATGAAATAAGAGTATTTCAGGGGTGGTCTTTAGGATTTAAATAAAAAAAATTCCAATATAACTGCTAGACTTTAATTACTCAATTATATATTTAAAATTAAAATTTAAGTTGGATAAAATAAAATTTATTTATATGGGTTAAATGGACTCATGTCAAAACAAGTCCACTATTCTTAACACGTATAATGAACCGGGTCATTTCGGGTTAATTGCGAGCAGCTTAACACGAAATTGATCTTGTTCTTTTTTTTTTTATTGAAATTGATCAATTTGTTAATAATGTCAAAATGAGTCAATTTGGTTTGACACGAATCCATTTATATTAAATACTAACATGTAAAAATTATATTATATTCACATTGGTGTTCATGAGTCGTGTTAAATATTTCCCCTCTTAATCTGAGTTTAAGACTAGTGATATACTCATGTCACCACTGCCTTGCTTCCATGTATGTGGTTCACTCTGGCACTACCACTAGATAAACATGGCCGACATAAACGGATAACTGTGAGACCAGCACCATTGCTCTTTTGCAATTGGACACGAATCCTATTGTAACATCATATATAATTACGACAAAGTAGCTCTCTTTTTCTTTATAATGGATGCCCGGCTGCCTTTTCCTCCAGTCTTTGTAATTGAAGAATGACATTTGAGAGAGGCTTGCAAGGATAAGAGGATGTGGATATGGTGACAACGGGACAAAATTGAAAAAATGAGGTCTCCTACTCACTCTGATTTTATGGGGATTCTTGTTTCTCTCTTTTGAAAAAGCTTAAGCAAAGAGCTTTGTATAATTGCTTGCACTCATTCCTAAAGAGAATCAAAGTCTAAATCCGTCTCTTCCATTGTTGTAAGTTATAACTAAAAAAGAATAAAAATAAAAATGCTGCCATCGGTTTCGTAGTATCATTCATTTTTATTTTATTCAGCTAGTGTCTTTTTTTTTTTTCTTTTTTTTTGGTTGCTAAATTTATTCAGCTAGTGTCAAAACTCAAGTCTTTGCAAACGTTCATGATTTCTTTCATATTTTAATAACTGAACTAGTAAGTAAAAACCTAAACAATACCTTTTTCTTAATTCTTTTCCATGTTTTTCATCTTTATTGAATTCTTGGATGCAACTTCTTAATTCTTTTTCCAAAAAAAAAGCATGCAACTTCTTTTTTAAATTTATTTTTTTAACTCTTCCTGGTTCTCATTTTTGGACACATCTTTTTCTCTTATATATGCATTCCTTCCTGCCACCAGTGAGAAGTGAAACCAATCCCAGCAGCTCCTATAAGTCTGGGTAGTGATAAGCCACCCCTCAAGTCTAGAAAAGAAAGATAGATCGATGATGTTTGTTCCTTGTAAGATCACTAATTCATCAATGCGTTTTTTTTAAAAAAAAAAAAAAAACAAACACATGCAGCTCCTCCAAAAACTGGCCATTGATTAACTGTTGAGCGACTGAGTCATTTTTCCCGAAATTTTTTTTTTTTTTTGGTCTCAAACCAGTTGCTCTCCCATTTAATTTTTTTAGGAGATTCAAAATTTAGGATTTTTTTTTTCTCATGCAAGGCTCTAGCCCCAAAAATAAAAAAAATTTTCCCATCTAAAATCAGTTTTCTCATGAATTAAAGTTTTTGTTCATATAACTATTTGGAATTGGAAGAAATGTTATGTTTTTCATGTGAGCCAAAAATATATATATATATTCAAACTTGTTTTCATGATTGTAACCAAATATAGGAAAAAGCAGCCAATTTCTATAACATAAATTACTTTATAAAAATATATTTTGTCGAAACAAGTAGAGCATAAATACATGTGTACGATGCAAATCAAATAATTGTGAGACCACCACTATATACTTTTATATATACTTTTATTCAGACTGTCAAGACTCAAGTATCACTTTTGTTTGTTTTCTTTTCCAAATTTTTCAATCGTTGGTGTTTTCTTGAATCTTTCAAAAATCAAAAGTATAGGCCAAGACAATTTTTTTAAAGATTCAAACAATCTTATCTCCCTTGGTCCCTCCAATTTCAAATCAAAGCGAGTGACAGATACATATACCCCATAAAGAGTACTTGTCAAGCTGATGAAGTCACCAAAGTCGTGATACATGTGAGAGGATACATGTTTTCTTGTCGAAAAGTAGGCCTTTGCATTATATGAACAATCAATTATTTAACAGAAGTTTCCGGGTGCATTATGGTAACTATCTTTTGATGCATCATATAATTTTGGCCAGATCTGTACTGCAACTACTTTTTTTGTTTTATTTTTCCCTCTTCCTTGTTCATTAGATTGCAGTTTGATGTCCACAACAAGGATGAGGAAGGTGATGCAGATTTTCCCACCAAGACTGAGAACAGTTTTGAACGAATGGGAAATACAGGCTATGGTTATAGTTAGCCTTAGCTTACAAATCATTCTTTTTGTTTTGGGCAATAGGAGAAAGTATTCGACCAGTGACAAGCTCAGCGTCATTCTCTGGGTCGCATACTT
Organism: Fagus crenata; assembly: GCA_014362285.1. Taxonomy (NCBI): domain Eukaryota; kingdom Viridiplantae; phylum Streptophyta; class Magnoliopsida; order Fagales; family Fagaceae; genus Fagus; species Fagus crenata. The sequence goes on along the minus strand of BKZX01029891.1, from coordinate 5,467 downwards.
GTCTGCAGACTGGTCCGCAACAGTGTCGCTGAGTGTACTTTCAAACAATGCAGGAAATATAGGAGATTATAGCATAGACCCAAAGTTTGTCATAACGGCATTCTGGGCTCCATTTTTTCTGCTTCACCTTGGTGGTCCAGACTCCATTACTGCCTACTCCTTGGAAGACAATGAATTGTGGCGGAGGCACTCTCTAACACTAGTTATCCAGGTGGTAGTGGCTGTCTATGTCTTCCTCAGAGCCTGGACAAAAACTGCCCTGAATTTCCTGGCAATTCCAATGTTTATTCCTGGGATAATCAAGATATGGGAGAGAATTTGGGTTTTGAGATCTGCGAGCAGTGAAAATTTTAAAGCATCCATGCTTCGTCGTCCTGATCCGGGCCCCAATTATGCTAGATACATGGAAGAGTACAGCTCAAAAAAAGACGAGGGGTTTAGCGTTAAATCAGGGAAGTTCAGTGGAGCTCCGGTTGTAGGGGATCTCTTCTTTACAGCCCCAGCAAATGTCATGATTCCAGATGCTGCTACTTTACAAGATGCATACATTTTCTTCAAGACTTTCAAGCAGCTATTTGCAGATCTCATCCTCAGCATCCAAGATAAGGTGAACAGCCAATCATTCTTTCAGAAAGCATCCTGTGATGAAGCCTTCAAAGTGATTGAGGTTGAGCTAGGATTCATGTTTGATGTGTTTTATACCAAGGCCTTCAAGGTTTATTCTCTAAAGGGTTGTCTTCTACGTCTCTTCAGTTTCTCTTCTACCGTGTCTGTACTTTTGGCTTTCTTGATCATAGAGAAGCAGGCCTTCTCAGAGGCCGACATAATTATCACTTATGTATTGCTGGTCGGAGCGATCTTTTTAGAGATATATGCAGTGTTGGTACTACTTACTTCAGACTGGACAATGCTTTGGCTGAGTAGGCACAAGAATTCTGTTGTGGATTTCTTGTATAGAATTATTTCATCAATTCCATTTTCCGGGAACAAAAGGTGGTCCAATACCATGGGACAATACAATCTAATTAGATATTGTCTTGAAGAGAAGCCAGCCAAGAGCAGTGCTATTCAGAAGTTCTTATGCATGTACGAGTTGCTAGAGAAGCAACGATACCAAGATTCAGCGGATGTTTCTATGGATTTGAAGAAATTGATATTTGATCAGCTTCTAAAGAAATCAGAGAGTGCCATAGATCTCAAGGCTTGCAAGGATTTATGTGCTTCTAGGGGTGACCGGGTTCTTAAATATGCAAAATGCCAAGATTGCATCAGCAAAGAAAAGCGGAAAACGCGCGAGGAGCGATTTGAGGTAGAAGATGTCCCGGTTCTTCAAAATGCAAAATGCCATTTTGAAATCAGCAAAGAAAATCGAATAACACTCGATCAGAGTGTTGAGGTAGAATTTGACCAAAGCATTCTTCTATGGCATATTGCAACAAACCTTTGTTATCATTCTGATCGGAACACATCCCCAAACTCTGTTAAGTATACAAATTGTGAAGCCAGCAAGTTGTTATCAGACTATATGTTATATCTTCTAGTCATCCGTCCTTTCATGCTGCCCAATGGGAATGAACAAATCAGGTTCCAAGACACCTGCGCCGAGGCCAAAGAATTTTTTCAAGAAAGAAAATCTGTATGTGTTGGAGAACAAGCTCGCATAACCTTACTTGAAGTGAGCACTGAAATTCCTCCATCTAAAGTGAAAGGAGATAGAAGCAAGTCAGTCCTATTTGAAGGATGTCGGCTCGCTAAATCTTTGCAATGCCTGGAGATTGAAAAGAAGTGGGAATTGGTAAGTCATGTATGGGTGGAAATGTTATGTTATGCTGCGAGTAAGTGTCGATGGAACCATCATGCTCAGCAGCTCACTCGAGGTGGAGAGCTACTCACTCATGTCTGGCTTCTCATGGCGCATCTTGGCATAACTGAGCAGTTTCAAATTTCAAAGGGTCATGCAAGGGTTAAGTTGATTGTGCGTTGAAAAAAACTTTTATTGTATGTGAACTGCTTTTAATTCCAACCTTAAGGATTGAAAGTGTGGATGTTTATGCATTTTGGTATATATATCGAATAAGATCCAATTAACGTATTTTATTTAAAAATTTTGGTAATTTATTCCTAAGAAACAATTCCACTACAAAGTCTATTGTTAAGAGGCCACAATATCCCTAAGTAAAATGAAGCACTCCTCCACCCCCACACACACTAAAACTATTTTATTTGACTCATTTGGACCAATCTTAGTGAGCACTCACTACACTCCTGCAAAATTCGATCACATCTTCAATACAATGACCACACTGACATGTCCTGAATTCAAAGTATGAGTTGGACACATGACAATGGTAGCACATCCATAAACTTTTGCCTTACTAGTGTGCAAGGCGTTACTAAAGTCCAAAACTATTCTCTTAAAATAGCCAAATAATAAATAAAATGATGGCAACTCTTTCCATAAGAAAAATAATTCAATACAAGTATATACTTAAAAAATAATTCAGTACCAAGTATATCCTTAAAAAATAATTCAAATTCTCATATCTCATATTTCATTTTATATATATATATATATATATGATAGAAATTCTAATTTAAACTTATACATTCGTATATTTTGAAGATTCCGTGGATCGAACCCACACCCTCATAGAGGGGTGAGACTTTTTGAAGAGAAAGATTATCACTGGACCGAATACCCAAGTGGCCAAAATCTCATATCTCTAAACAATCAATTATAACCAAATTAGAACTTATATAGTACGAGACTTCCAAGAGTTATGTAAAACACCAATGCCTAATATATATCAAGCAAAACATAAAAATGTTCTCACACATACCGCACGAGTCCTAAAAATTTGCTACTGTACAAAAATCCAAAACCATAAATGCATAAGATACTGAATACCATAAAATACTATATACTAAAAATCTGATCTTATTCCAAAAGTCACAAGAACTTCTTATGCGTACCTTTCAGCAGAAGGCCCCAAAATTCGCTATCATGATAATTTGAAACTGGAAGAGGGAGAGAAATGGGGGTAAGCTTGACAAGCAAGTAAATAACCAATATCTTTAACTAATGAGATCAAGCACAGATTAGTTAAAACAAACAAATATACATAATTAATACGAAATCCATAGACAATTACTTTAATAAATTGGTTTAAAATAGACAAATACTCTGTCTAATTCACAAAAATAAAACTATAATTTTATTTGCAAATCACAAATTAACATACTCAAATACAAATGCCTAACAATCTTGGTAACTATGACTATATTCAACCCTACGACGAGGCGCAAAAACCATTCATAGGTCTGTGACAAATCCTAGATTGAAGTTAGTTTCATATGCAAACGTTTTATCCCTATTGGCGGGGCCCAAATCAGAATCAGACTAAGAGATTAAATTCTAAATTATTTTTGAATTCTAAAACGTGGTGTTTTTCAAACCTTGCTCAAATTGGTGTATGAAAATAAATCAAATATAAAAATAAACTATGCACTATAAAAATGTTCTTTGCATCATATAATTCACATGTTCGATCCAAGTTTTTGAAGCAAACAATAACTTTACAATAAATTTGATTTCGTTTCAATTTATTACTCTAATTTTAGTTTCATTTCAAAAACTTGTTAAAGTGGGATCATTTCCCTCAAGTAATTTGATTCGAAACAAACTTAGAGTAAGAAATTGAAACAATCAAAACTTAAATGATTAAATTGAAATAAAACCAAACTTAGAAGACTAAATTGAAATGGTCAAAACTTAGAGGATTGGATTGAAATTTGACCAAATTTAGAGGGTGTAATTTGTAATTTAGCCAAAAAAAAAGAGAATGACATTTTGTTCCTAATTATTGCAAAGAGCCAAATTAAAGTGTTATGTATTTATTATCATCGATTTCCAGTTGCATCTGTTTCTTGCTATGGCAGAATAACACTTCATCCAAATGGGAATAGAATCTTCTCCATTTGGAAATCTCTCCATTTGTTCATTTCATGGTTTAGATTTTATTTCAGAAATCTAATGGTGTACAAAGTGTCTCATTTTAAATGACGTAGCCTTCTGTATATTGTTAAATCTGAGATATTTAATCTAGACCATGAAATGGAGACTCTCCATTTCATTTCAAATGGAGAGGATCCTTGTCCATCCAAATGATGGAACAATTTTGGATTGAGATGACGTGCAAAAGTTGAAAATGTCATAACAATTCTTCTTAAGAAAATTTTCTCTTGATGGGCTTTGAACTGTAAATGTCATAATCATCAATAGATGAATGTTTTCTTTTAGTATCAATCAATTCTTTCCATGGATAGAAGTTGCCGGAGAGGAAGAAGTGGACAATGCCGATGCTGTTGTGGAGAAAAAAGAGGGCTTCCTTTCCCTGTTATTTCTTCTCTGCAAACGTGTTCAAATCTTTTTTCTTTTCTTTTCTTTAACCAAACATGTTCAATTTAAACGGCGTTAAGGTCTTTAAATTATTTTAGAAAATTTTTGTTAGTGAATTGATGACATGGTATAATCTGGACATTGTCTTTTAAATGAAAGGTTAAGATTAAAAGAACTCTATATGGTAGAGTATCTTAGGAACTCTAGAGGATCTTGATCCTTCTTTCTTTTTTTGTTAACTGGCCAAAGCTATTGATGTTAAACTAGATGACCTTGCAACATCAAACTATTATTAGTGTTAACTTATGATGTATTCCCCCTATATCACAGGATGCTATTGGTCCCTAAAATTTGAAAACTGAGCACTACTTTTCCATCTACTTTCGTTAGTTTATTTGATTACATAATTAACAGAAAAATGATGTGCCATAGTTTTAATTATGTGGTAATTCTTTTATAAAAAAAAAAAAAAAATCAAAATTACACATCAGCATTTAGACTCGGATTTATTGAATTGACCCGGATCCATCAAAATAACCCAATTACCCAACCCATTTCAGTTAAAAAAAAAAAACTCTCAACCGCTGATCTCTTTCTTCTCTCTTGTCAAGCGCTGATCAAGTTTTTGGCGTTAAAGCAAGCACAGGCCTCGGCAAGCTTGGTCCATCGCCTCAGAAAGCACAGGCTACGGCCGCCGCTCCCCGCTCTCTCTGTCACTGTAAGTTTCTCTCTCTTTTTTTTTTTTTTTTTTTTTTGCAATTAGATTTGATGTTATTGTTAAATGTTTGTATGTTGTGGTTGATTTCCTAGAAAAATATGAGATACCCTTACTCACGGGTTTTGGTTCAGATCCACCTACATTTGCTCTCTAAGTTTCTCTTTCTATAATCTTTGTTTCTTTCATTTTAGATAAGTTTTGATTTTAGATCCACCAACATTTGCTCCTCTGATTCCTATGTTTTTTTGTGTTCAACTTTTTTTTTTTTTGCAATGAATTAGATAATTTACTGATTAGTGAACATTTTTACTTTTTTAGCAACCTCTATTTGTTTTGCTAAATAATTGCTT